>JAOUQT010000044.1:14370144-14381948 GCA_025769995.1 Xyliphius kryptos | reverse complement strand
TCACAGAAGTGTGGTTTACTTGGAGTTACATTGTGTTGTTTAAGTGTTCCCTTTATTTTTTTGAGCAGTGTATATAGTGCTTACTTTTGACTTGTCCAAACTTAATTAAAAATGATTTTTTACACATTTCCTCAATATATACTCAACACAACTCATATTGTTAATTAAAAGAAAGCTGCTTGGCAGAAAAAGAGGCATCATATTATAAAAAATTCAAAAGGCGCATGGCATCTAGCCTGAGGGTTTCCCCTGCATAAGAGTTTCTGGCATGAGAGACTGGCCATAGGGGAATGTATGTGGGTAACCTAACATTGAATTTAACGGTGACATTTATATGAAGTCCATAATAATTCAAGTACATGAAAGTGGAAAAAAAACAAACTCTTCAAAAGAGACCACAAATACAAAGAATGTGGTGAGAGTGGTTTTTAGTAATAATTTGGACTCACATTACATAAAACATGACGGCTTACATGTAGTGTATGCAAAAAAGAACAAAGTATTATATTTAAGTAAAATTGTATTCCCTTATTATTGCCAGCAGTGTGGTTAAATTTTACAATGGTAATGAGGGAAAAACTCCTGTAATCATTACTTTTGTCCTGGACAGGCTGAAACAAATTTTTGATTTATAATTTTACTACATTCAGAAGAAAGGTAGGAACATTTTAATTTTATTTTTTTTAATTTACTGACACTGACATAAGGATTATTTTTATTACTGAGTTGAACCACAGAACTAGAATGTTTTTGTGGGCTTTGGAAGATCTGGCAACCAAAGAGTAAATGCAGGTCAGCGGTGTTTGGCAATGGTTTACTCTTTCGGGGGCAATGAAAAATAATTTCCTCCTAAAAGAAAATGCACGAGAGAGCTGATTTGGAATGGATGTCAGTAATATGAAGAATGCATGAGGAATGCATGCATGATTATGAAAGTAGGACTGACAAATGTCAAAGACAGACCATTTTTCTTATATCTGCATGCCAAAGCAATGTTAACCCATAATTTCAAAGCTTGATTGGTAATGAAGGTAGTCCTTTAAGCTGTCTTGAGAATGTTGGTGTTGTTGAAGCATTTGATGCCGCATGCTTTATTATTATGTTCGATTAATAGTTTTAAAAAATCAAAATCGACTGATCAAACAGGTTGACCACACTGAGCATACTGAGTTTTTAAAATAATGTGTCTCATACACCCAATAGCCATACAACCTCACACTATAGTCATGCTTTGCTATTGCATAGGTATGTTGCACCATACCCTTGTGAGAAAGAGTGAGATCAAAATAATTATTAAATTAGATGGATTTAACCTTGGGTACTAATAATCACATACTTTTGACTTAACTTCTCATAAACAAGTGTGACCACCTTTATAAAAGCTACAGTTTGGGCATTTTGGTCTAAAGAATTCAGGAGTCTTTTAACACAATGCCAACAAGAAAATACATTAGCAGTTATCTTAGAGAAGCAATTGTTGCTGCTAATCAATCTGGGAAGTGTTCAAGGCCAAAAACAAAAGTCCATCGATTCACAGTGAAAGATTTTTCACAAGTGGAAAACCGGACAGGTGTCAGTCTTCTAAAAGTAGGATTTTTTTTAGGTTTTAGTGGGCTTGGGCGTGGGAAATGGGAATTATTTTAATTCACTCCAGGGTTAAACTTTGCAATACTCTGTAAAATTGCAAAATAAAATTTAAGCGCTACAGTTCAGATTCTACAAAAAACTGAACATGTGTAAGTTGTTTGGCATGATGTTCCTTATTTAAAAAACAAAACAAAAAAAAAAACATGGCACTGCAATTTTATTTTGCAAAATGCCTCTGAAAAAAAAACACAAGACTTCTGAAGCAATGTTCTTTAGAAAGGGAAGAAAATATGTTCGGTTGTAATACTGTACTTTGCACAACATATTGCAGAGACCAAACACAGCATATCAGCATAGCATACTACACTGATTTAGATGTTTTGCATTGACAGGAGTTGTCTATCGCTTTCTATATGCAGATATTTAAATGAAAATGTAAAATTAGATCTGTTTGTTTATTAAGAGAAATAATCCATTGTGGTGGTGATCTATTTTCCCTACAGTGACTACACACAGAGAAATTTGTCCTTTACATTTAACCCATCCGTGCAGTGGCATACACATGCCAGAAGTGGTGGGCAGTCTTGCGTTTGGGGCCTTGAGGTCAATTGTATTTGGTGGGACAAATCGAAACGGGGACCTTCAGATTGCAGCGCTGGTTCCTTAACCACAAGCCTACGTAGTATACCTGTGAGTAGCAAATGTATTTTAATTTTTAGTATTAGCAAAAAAATTAAATTATAGAAAGGTTAGCATTGCTCTTGTGAACCAGGTTTATTTGATTAGATTTAATCTGGCACATTCTTTAATAAGGAATAGGTTATAAAATTAGTTTATTCATGTTGGCATCTGCTTGAGTTAAGGAATATAAAATTTACCTTTGCATAGTGTTTCTTTTAAGTTCTCTCTGTCTGGAGTAATCATTTGGACAAACTTTCCTTCACACACACACACACACACACACACACGCACAGACATACACTGTTAAATGCATCTAGCCTAGGCCCTTCCATGCTTATATTTCTACATATCCCAATTTTTGTTCTGAATATATTTTTAAGCAAAATGAACCGTTATGGATTTTTTTTTTTTTTGCCCACACTAATATATTCATCTGTGATGCTAATTGATAAGGATGGGTCTAAGCTGAACTCTGCTTTTGAGTGCCTCTATTTAAATTAGCTGGATGATTGTATGTTGGAAAACACCACAGTGCAATGTTTTGCTTAAACACAAATGTTAAAGTTTACTTTTAACTAGGTAGCTTATTGGTTTTAGAAAGTGCAACTTTCTTTGTTTTATTATCAGAGGAAGACCGAGACAATCATGACATTCTTTGCCATATAGCTTTAAGATTTTAAGGCCTCCTCAGCCTAAATTCTGTTCTTTGAAAAACATCTTGGACTTATGGGTAGTTCTGTGTTCTATGGGTCATGAAATCACAGATTGAAATGTGTGACCACTGAATGTGCCTGGAAAAAAAGAAGTCAGATTGGGTCCTGAACTTTAAGTACTCCGTGATCTTGTGATGCTGAATAGCCATGTCGCATTCCGAAATCCACAAAGCCCAGAAAACTTAGCAAACTTCAAAGAGGATCTCAAGTTAAAGATATCGCGTCAGCAGGTCCCAAACAGACTGGCAAGGAAATGGCTGTGTGTTTCTTATTATTTGATAAGCATCCCATATTTTGGAGGTATTTTAATAGCTGGGATTGATTCCTTTTCAAGGTTGGAAGGCTGTGGAGGGAGTCCCAACACGGCAGGTTCTTCAAGGGTCGACAGATTATTATTATTACACAATGCCACCTCTCTACAGGAGACCTGATTCGCACTTCATTCTGCCACGACAACTGGCCAGATCAGGTTTTCACAATATTCATCTTGCTGGAATTGATTACACACCACCTTTTAGTAAATCACTATGCAAAGATTTATGCATTTATTAGGTTTGTGTTTTATTATTAAATAGTTTATACTTTAGATCATGGGCAGCAGACTATCATGTTTGCTTTTCAGTGATTAAGTGTGAAATGCAAAATTCTTTCAAATTAAAATATTGCAGACAATGAGATGTAAGATACATCTTTTCATTGGATAGATGTAAAGGTCAGAAATCCAGCATATAGAATCATAGTTCATTTCAGCTTTTTGACAGACCACAAGCCCAAGGCGTAAAAAATACTGCTTGGATCATTTACTGACATGAGGGTTTGTTTGTTAGATGACATTGTCTTACCCCAGTGGTATGTCCTTTGTGGTAATTACAAAGGATTTGTCTGCCTCTCTCAACTACCCAGAAACTGTGTTCATACACTGTCTCTTTTGTTTTCTTGGAAAGGGTAAAGGTTTAATTCAGCTTTCAATCTGCATTGTGTATTTTTCGCCAATCCGAATGTGTTTTTGGTGAACAAAGGGTTTGAAAATTACTCATAATGTGGCCGGTATGAAAAAGGAAATTCTTTAATCCTTTGCAAAATAAATGCAATAATTAATACAGCTTAGAAACACCCACTCTTTTTGTTTGATTTTTCAAGATGGCTTTCAAAATCTCCTTTTTTCTTCTATGAAGAAAATGTGTTGTGAAAGGCTGAATGTTACATATTGCAAATGGACTGTAAAATGAGAGCAGTTGCAAATTAAGTGCAAGATGTAGGAATCATGCTGGAAGTATGCACTGTGTGTGCAAAGTCTCACTATGATCCGGATTTACCCAGAATCCTAACTGGGGTATCTAAGAAATGACCTGTGAGCTTGCGAGAGGATTTTTAGAAAAAAGACCAAATACAGCAGGTTTAACTAAATTCTATACTTATGTAGACTATGTAAGAACAGCTGTTATGTGAGACATTTTTAGAATTGCAACTTTGCAAGCCAAACATGTTGTTTTTGTCCAGACAACTAGGACCTAAAAGCATTATTGTTCCCTTTTAGTCAGTGCTTTATGTTTGTAGTAGTTCTTATGCCAACATCAGTGATGGTACTGCAAAATAACATTCAACATGGTACGATCAGGAGGAACAGAATGTGACGTATGCCGTCTTGCAGACACTCGGAGAGAAGGTATGAAAGAGTTGCTGAAAGACAATCCACTCCATCAAGTCAACATAAGCATGCTGTTATATTGACCTGTCCTATATGATGCGTAGTCGGGATGTGGGATTTCTTTTCTACCACGTTTTTTTTCTTTTATTTGAAAGTCTCTGTGCCCAGACGGAATGGATTTGCAGGCTTGCTTTGATCCCCTTTTTTATGATTCTTTTATTTGTTTTAGCCACATCCTTTTCAGAGCAGCGCTCGATGAAAGATGCTTTGAATTAGGGGCTGGGGAAATGGCGCATACGGCATTTTCTCTGCCCCTCAGGAGGTGACATGGTGGGCTGCAGTGCAACCAATAACTCCCTAACACTGACATACTGCTTTAAAGTGGCACACAGATTTCCCTCTTTGGTAAAAATAAAAACTTTTCAGATGTCAGCATTTATTAGGAAATCGGATTTCCGCACACTAAAATTAGTTTTGGAATGACGTGTTCTAATTTTTGGTAAGACTGCTAAGTGGTTAAAATCTGTAGTAACTGTTGATCAGTTGATCAATGTTGCACATCAGCTTGTAGCTCATTCCTACAGAACAGCCTAATTTCTGGGATGATTGAAGTTTTAAGTTTTAAGATTAGGATCATTTCACAATATTACTTTCATTTAGCTTATGACAAATGATAATTGTATTACCTTAAAACATGATTAAGAAAAAAAGTTTAGGGTGCTTTTTTCAGTTTTTAAATTTAATATTTTTATTTAATAAATTTGTGTAAATTTAGGGAAGGTCTAATAATGGAACTGTCCACACTGCTATGCACAAAATATTGTTCTGTGTTCTACTGTGCATGGACTTATAAACATTAGGTTTGGGTAGGACATTTTTGTTGCACAGAAAGCTTTTGTGTGTCCTTTGAATTTTGAATTCCTTTGTAATAAAAACAGACTCACAATGACAGAAGCACCACCATGCGTTACAATTTTGTTCCCACCTATGCACATTTTGAATAATTTAAAACTTTTTTTTTTTTTTTTTTTTGTTCAAGCTCATATCTATTTTCTTTCACATTTTTTCATTGTAATAATTTATAAATATAAATGAGGTCAATGTATGTGTTGCAATCAGTATTATAATATACCAAAGGATGATTCAGAATACTGATGATCAGATAATCCCCAGGGAAAACGGCAGATGTTATAGTTGCACTGTTTGCCAAGTTATAATGTACAAAGTATATAATAAGCAAAAAATAGCAACTTTCTAAAAGATTAGGTTTTGCTCATTACTTATAAATAAAATATATATTTGATATGCTTAAACTCATATTCATATAATTCATGTATAAGCAGTTTTTGAAGCCTTAGTACCACCCCTTTTTAAATTTTAATAAACTTAAGTTAAAAGTGTCAAATTTGAAAACTTCTACATAAAGCCGGGCTTTGTTTTTTTTTAACTTGAAGCAAATTCTTACTGAATTTCAATTTGCTATTTGTAGTTTAATCTTTCCAATTTATTACCACCAGGGAAATGGCCTATGTTTCTATCTTATATTTATTAGAGTACATACAATGCCCAGTTTACTTTACACATAGGTGGTATAGGTTTGGTTAAGAAATAGTACTAGTAATTGGTACTGTATGTGCATCTTTTTCAGTAATGATCATGTTTATTTGTTCTGCGTGTCTGCAACAAGCATGTACAAACTTTAATAATCCATTTTATCCTGAGTGATTTTACAACTTTCCAGAAAGCTTTTAGTGATGTTACTAAACTTTTATGTTTTTAAAAGCCTCCTAAATGCTTGATGAGATTCAGATCAGATTACTCTAAAGGAACATATTATGACATTATTATCCACCTTAAAGTAGTTGTTCCAAGCCACCTCCTTGTTTATACAGCCATTGTCAATTCTGTTCATTTCACTTACTATATTGGTGCACCTTGTTGATCTACAGTTACTGTTGTTCATTTACTTGTCTTAATCCAGTTTTTAGATAGACAGGAGCCTCGCAGGACCACCTCCATGCATTTTTTTTGGATCTGGTAATAGGTTTTGTACTGATACAAGCAGATTAGATACAGCATGGCAAGTTTTTAAATACTGTATATTAATGCACACTCTGATATTTTAACTTGCTGGTTTACCTTATTGATGTAAAGTCAGAGTCTGTCATTACCCACTTTCTGTTAGTCATATTCTGTAGTTGTTTATGACTGATCACAGAATGCCCACAGACTAAACATTACTTCCACACCAGTCTGCAGTGATGAGAATTCTTAGCTATGGAGTTTGGTAATTAAAATTGATATTGAGTGTGTGTGGGAGGGGTGGGGGTGGTGGGTTGGGGCAGCTGATGTTGATCAGTGATTTACATAAGGACACACAATGCCTTCCTACTATCCTAAATTAGTAGGCAACTCAACTAAACAATGTCAGCCTGCCTTTGTTTGGAAATTGTGAGTGGGATTCCAGTCTTGGCTTCAAGGCTTTTTATATTTAAATAAAAAATATAATTTATATTATTAAAAAATCATTTCAAATCTTATAATTTGACCAAAAGAGCTCTGTCGAAATAAATATTTAAAATCATGGCAATATATTTTGTGGTTGAAATTGTTGAAACCCTGTTTTTGAAATGGACATTTGAAAGATTGCAACAGCTTTAGTAAACTGGGAAATGTATTATTTGAGCTAGAATATACAAGTCCTAATACAGTAATAATCTTATTATTAAAGTTTTTTTAAATATAGTTCATTGTAAAAAAATATATATATATATATATATATATATATATATTATATTGAATGTACAGTATTTGCATCAATCCTTTCTGCTCTGAAGAGCATTTGAATCATCAGCCTCTTACTTTTCCCATCCACCCCATCATCTGCCATCAGGGCGAGTTGGGATTGCGTGCGTGTGTTTGGTCGTGGAAGAAACTGTAAACACTCCTAATTTCTCAATGGAAGTGACCTGCTGACAGACACTAGAAGAACTAATGAAGTAAATAAACAATGTGTGTATAAATAGACTGGATAAATAAACCTCCTTGAGGAAACGCATTTGCCGTAGCATCTGCCCTTTGTCCCAGGCTTGGCTCTTCGTCCAGGCAGCTGGCTGGTGGACACGGTCATGCCAAAAGCATATTGCTCCTCCACATGAAAAATAAGATGGTCTCTTTAGTTTTTTGCTTTCCATTCAGACTGCAAATTATCAGAGACCTTCAAAAAATGAAAAGGTAGCCATAAATGCAAAATGAGAAGATCATGATTGTGTGCACATATGTGCAGTACACTGTATGTACATACACTAATAACTAGTGCCGATAGTTCAGCAGATTCTTCTGTACTTCTGTTTCTCTGCAAACCATAAAAGGACCACAACTACACAGGTATTATGTAGGGGTGGATGTTTTTCAGCACTTTAGTAACATAGGCATGATGGCGGTGTGTGTGTTGTGCCAATAATCAAAAAAAGGTACATCCTCTACAATTTTTTATGAATTTATGTATAAAACATCACGTCTTTTTTTTATTTTTATTTTTTTTTAAGAATGTCTTAACATTTTGTTTATTTCAACCCCAAATGAACAATACCACATATATTCTATTATGACATTAATAAAAAATGAGCCAGAATAGACAGGGAAAATTTGACTTAATTGGGAAAACTATTAGAAATAATTAATGCACCTCTTTGCAAAAGCTATAGGACTGAGGTGTGGATGGTCTAATGTAATACCCTAATCATTTCCTTTTTTAAGCCATTTTGTAAATTTGCTGGTGTGCTTGAAATCGCACTCTTGGTTTATTGGCCAAGCACAAGTTTTGGGGTAAATAGTCTTACAATTGACTCTAGAATACTTCAGTATTGTTGTACTGTTTAGTAAATAACTGCAAGTCACCATCGTGCTTGACAGTTGGTATAATGTGATACAATTGCAAAAGCATGCACATCTTATGTTATAACAAAAGCATTACATAGTCTGATCTTTGGATAAATTTGTTAGGACATTCAAAAAAGTTTAAAAATTATGTGAATAATTTTAGTTTCTGTGAAATTCTTTACTCTAAAATGTTTGGAGGAGGCCTTTTGTCTCTTCTTCTTGGTACACTAACAATAATGCTCCAAGTTAGCAACTGGCAAAACCCCTCTAAACACTATCTAATAATCAATTAATCAAGCTTGTATTATTGTAAATAAATCACAAAAAAGGTGTTCTCACATATCAGAGTTACAAACCTTTAATAATAATTAAAAACGTTTGATAAATAAACGCGTTTATTGAAAACGAAATCGTTAATGAACTGGTCTTCTGCTACATAATCTAGTCCGCTGATCACTGAGCAACAGGTTTCTGGTTTCTTTAACAATCAAATACTGCCATCTAGTGGCTAAGTTACAGAACACGGTCTATAAAAAACATCAGGAAATCAATGTACTGTATATCAGACATCGATAGAAATAAGGTCAGAGGTGTGCGATATTGTCAATAATGTTTGGATGGGAAAACGGCTTGGCAAATCCGATTTAAGGACCGGAACTACCTGTTTTAAAATCGGCAGCACCAAACTGCCATGTTAACAAATACACACACACACACACACACACACACACACACACATCTATTAACTACATTGTAATTTTGACTTTAAAGCAGGTGCACATTGCTAAGTGACGTCATCACAACCTGATTACTTCTCTATATCAGGACAACCTGTTTAGGATGGAGTGGGTGGAAGAAAGAAAGAGCGAGGGGGGAAAAAGAGGAAGCAGGCAAAAGAACAGACCTGAGCCCACATGTGGTACACATTTGACACTATAAACACACACAATCTCTTTGGCAAAACTCCCACCCATCAAACACAGAACGAAGAATAACAGTGTGTAGCTCTGCATTGCATGCGAAGCACATCCTACGTCCTCTTCCTTCTCTTCAACACTGAGCACTTTTTATCTGAGAAATATGGCCACCATTACTGTAGGAAGTGTGCCGCGATAAATACGAAAGCACTAGGAGTTGAAATGTTTATGCAGCACGTTAGAGAAGCATAATTGGGCCGAGCCCACTTCATTCCCTTCCTCACGCTTCGACAGAAGAAAATACACAAAAGCAATTACCAGCCTAGACTGGTCCTATCACACATACGCATACACATATAAACACCCACATGCGCACATGCCATATGGTTCTGCCTCCTGTTTATCAAAGTGGGTCTGAACCAAACTAAACCACAGAGTGTTTATGATCGCCGAAATGATTGCACACGGTGCCTCAGGCAGTGCTGGCAGTGTGCATGGCTGCATGGTTCAAAGGGGAGTGCAGTAATAAAGCCCTGACGTACCACGCATCACAACTGCAGTGGCTTCAAGTGTTTCAAGGTGCATTTTAGGCTTAGCAACAGGTTCAAATAATGCTACTCCAAATATTTTGTTTTTATTTTGGCTTCTGTGCACTTACGGTGCTTTTGGTCACTTAGATCAGCCCAGTAATTGACATCATCTGGATATTTAAATATATAATTTTTCCATGACCAATCCCAGCAATTAAAATAAACAATTTTTGTATATATTTTAGAATTCTTATACATTTACAACGGTCAACACAAACTCTAATACTGGTATATAATGCACTATATGATGTCTGCATAATACTGACTAAGAAAAAGATTTATTTTATTAAAAAAAAATTGTGTTTATTATACTTATGTCTTTCCCATGCCTGTGTGGATGTAAAAATAAATTAGCATTTCATCTCTGAAAATTACCTTAATTTTACGACTATAATTATTGTCATCATTAAATTTGAATGTTTCCATACTTTATACATCTAGATGCAAGATAGATCTGGTTACTGATATTATTAGGCCAGTGTTAAAGTACATTACATTTAGTCATTTAGCAGACAATTTTATCCAAGGAGACTTATAAGACAACAACATGTCAGTAGTTTAGAAAAAAAAACAGCTAAACTGTGGTATCATAACCTGTTCACAATTACTTGATCTGGCTGCTTTTTCATTATTATAATAATGTCTGTGAAAGAGGTGTGTTTTGAGAATCTTTTGCTTAACATATCAAGTGGTAATACATTTCTTATCAGGGGCTTAATTTGTTGGCTGCTATAATTGTAATATTCCTTTACTTTGATGCCATTTAATCGATTTCTCATCAAAAGGATTAGAAATTGTTTGTTTTTAACTATAGGTTGGTATAAATTAACCATTCAAAAATTGTGTGCATTTCTAAATTTGTTTATAGTTAGGGACAATCATAAAAAGTAGCAATACTGCTTGTGACACAAGCGACTCAAATAAAATCTGATTCTTGACACTGTAGAGATGAGATAAGAAAACCACTATTAGTCCCATCTTGAGCAAATTCACTATGTTGACAGCAACAAATGAACACTATTACACAAGTAATACACTCCAGTTCAAAATCTTCAGACCAGTTAAAAAATTCAAAGAATTTGCATTTTACACTATTGGGTCCTAAGAAGGTTCTAAGTAGAGCTTGACAATGCGACAGCTATGCAAGAGACAAACTTTTGAGAAGACAATTTTTTAGAAAACTGCATTTACACTCAAACATGTTGTTTTTTCCAGCTGATCATGTTGTTTTTTCAGCTTTTAAAAGCCAAAATCTGCACAGAAATTTGAATTCCATGTAATTTTCTGTAAAATATTTGCACTGTCAAGACCTCCTGATGGCAAAAGCAAACTGACTTAGTAGGATTGTTGAGCTGCATAAGCAAGGCCTCTCAAAAGGTGGAAGAAAAATGTATTCTCTGATGAGAAAAAATGATGGGACCTTGATGGTCCTTATGGTTTCTACTCGGCACAGTAAAGGGAAGGTTGCCATCATGATTTGAGGTGCATTTTCCTTCAATGAAACAATGGAGCTTCAGGTTGTGCGGATGTGTCAAACTGTGTGGTAATGGCTGGGTTTTTCAATGGGATAATGCTGAAGTTCACAGTGCTTTTTCCATGAGCAACACTCTTACATTTACATTTAGTGATTAACAGACGCTTTTATACAAAGCGACTTACAAATGAGAGAACACCACCAGTCAGTATTTTAAGGAAAAATCATCTAGACTGTAGCACCATCAACTCTGTGCATCACTCGATCTGGTGAGGTTTTTTTTTTTTTTTTTTTTTTTTAAAAATATAAAAA
>JAOUQT010000044.1:14328485-14343839 GCA_025769995.1 Xyliphius kryptos | reverse complement strand
AGATGGTAGTTTAGATGAAATACCCGCTGTGGTGCAGATGGTAGTTTAGATGAAATACCCGCTGTGGTGCAGATGGTAGTTTAGATGAAATACCCGCTGTGGTGCAGATGGTTGTGTAGATTAAATACCTGCCGTTGTGCTGTTGGTAGTTTATATTAAATACCTGCTGTGGTGCTGCTGGGTAAATAAGACACTGTAACCAGGGGGTAGTTGTTCGTGGTGGGCGGTTCATCCTCAACGTCTCCATCAACAACATCTCCATATTCCGCCATCTCTTCCCTTTAATCTTCTCCAACATAAAATGACAACCAAAATCAGCTGGTTTCGCTGATGTTTGTTGAGTATAGAGTATTTAAACACTTAATATAGACCGTGTTTACAACCGCTCCAGGATTCCAGTTGTTTTGGCGTTGCCTGTTCCAGCTCTGTTCTGATTGGCTGAGGCACTTCCGCGTTTTGTTTGCAGGGTAGCACGTGCCATGGAGCGTTCTGCAAAATAAAAGGTTTTTAAAGCGTCCTTTGATTTAACAGGCGAGAGTCTCAGTGAGTGAACACCACTTTCTGATGGTTAAAGTGATTATTGAGATATTTGCATTCGCATCAGATTTTAAATCGGGATTTTATACTTCGTTTGTTAACTGTGATTATTTAAATATAATGAAAATACACGCAAAGCAATGTCAATATTTTAATCAGATTTTTAATCCACCACATTTAATACTCTTATCTGCCGTTGCATTGCTGATTTTAGTACATGCATAATGCACCATTTAAGCTGTACAGTAAATATTATATTTAGATTTCCATGACCACATTATGCATATGTATTATTGATTGATTGAGTAGCCCCAGCGCCGAGAGGCGAACGTGCTAACCACTAAGCCACCGTGCCGCCATATGTATTATAACAACCTATATATATATATATATATACACATGCATACACACACACACACACACACACACACATATATTTACATTCATCTATTTATATATGCATATTATGTGCATTTACTGATATTGATTCTGTAGTTTACAGAATAAAAGAACAAAGTTCATTTTACTCAAACATATTTTTTATAAAGAATAAAATTAGAGATCAATGGTATCTTATTTTCCCCCCAGAAATGTGTTTGCAGAATTATTTGTCGTAGTTAGTATAAGTTGTATTTGAGAGAATTCTGTTTATTATTTTCTCAATCAACCCAAAAGACTCATAAATATCAACGCTTAATTTTATTGGAAGTTGGAGTGTTTTATTTATTTTTTTTGATTTGGCTGTCTTAGGAGGAAATCTGTTTTTGCAGGTAACTATTACTGTGCAGAATTATTAGGCAACTTAATAAAAACCAAATATGTACCCATCTCACTGGTTTATTTTCACCAGGTAAACCAATATAACAAGACAAAATTTAGAAATAAACATTTCTGATATTCAAAAATCGAAAAGAAAAAAGGGACCAATATATGACACTCAATAGCCTTTCATCCATAAATTCTGTCAAGTGCTTGAGCTGTTTACGATCAACATTGCATGCAGCAGCCACCACAGACTCCTAGACATATATATATTACGATCATAATGAATACACATCAGTATTTAATTCACTGGTCACTGTTAGTTCTGCACTTTATGTAAATATTATCTGTACTTCTAGTTAAATACTAATGACATGTCATTGGCTCTGTGCCTGTACTCTGCACACAATTACAAAATTCAATCTTCTTAATGGTAAACTTATTGCTATTAAAACAATTAGATACTGTTTTTGGGGACCCCTTATTACATTAGACATGGTCTTAAATAAAATGCAAGTACTGTTTAGAATTCTTTATTAAAAATAAAGAGCATCATTAGCATAGAAACATGGTGTGGTGATGACAGTCAGGGTGAATAGCCCAATAGTTCTGTATGATGGCATATGGGAAGTTAACAAGCATTATGTATTTTGAAGACAAGGCGTGAGGCTTTCTCTCATCACCTCTTAAATCACTTACTGCAATTAATGGGAGCATAACTCCAAAGTATATTTTGCTTATGTTTCCTGAGGGTATCTGAGCTGTCTCAGTGTGATATACCACATTGTGCAGAAATTTTTTGACCATATTTGTCAAAATTAACCATAATTTACTTTGAAAATGTTCATAACAAAAGCAATTAAAGCAGATTTACAGGAGTCCAACTAAAAAATATTTAGTATTTCATTGGGTTTTGTCAACACTGGCATGTCATCTATGAAACAATTGTAAGCTTTTGGTTAAGGACACGGCCTTGTGACCTCATGGTCCCTGGTTCGATTCGCAGCCCCACCAAGTACTATGGCTGAAGTGACCTTAAGCAAGGCACCTAACCCCAATTGCTCCCTGTCCCTGAGCACCATGTACAGGGCTGCCTGCGGTGCCGGGTATGTGTTTTACTGCATGGATGGGTTAAATGTGAAGGTCAAATCCCTCTGTGTACGCACTGTAGGCAAAATAGATCAGTTTCTTATCTTTATTAAGGTGAAAATTTATTTAATAGTAAGAATCAGCACAGCTCTATAAATCCTGAAAAACGGCAAAACGTTCAGTAACGGGCTTAAACTTTAGCTGTGAGCTGGGCTACTGCCTATCCAGTGCGTGTCCAGTGGTCAGCCAGCGGTCCAGCACCATGTTCCTTGTTACTCTGTGGTAGGTGATGTGAGTGTCATTGTTGAAAGTTTATTTCGCACAGCCACAGAGGCGTACCTCACTGCTGCTTGACGACAGTTGAACCATGGACACTGAGCCATGGGCTCTAAAAATAAACAGTCAGTCGGACTGGCCCATGTGTCACTCAGAAAGGACTGGAGCACAGACAGCTAGAACACCCAGCTCTCTAAACACAGACTTCTCTGCGGTGGGGGGGAATATTTTTCATTCAATTTGTCTCTCACTAGGTCCTATTCAGACAATAACTCAGGGTCACAGATACCTTTGTTTCATCACCATGTTTTTTTTTAAATGTATACCAAATGTATGTGTACTGATGCATTCTTATTTTTCCTGAATTTACATATTTAGTTGATCTTAAGATGTGTTCTGCATTCACCCATTGTTGTTTAAAAATCTGCTACTGTGTCCAGATCCCATACAATCATTTAATATTTTTTTCGTTACAGATTTGATGGATTAAGCAATAATGTTAAGAGTTAAAATAGTGAAATGCCTTTGAGGGTTAAATTTACATTTAGACTTTTACTAGCTAGCTATTGCTGTTTTTTTCTAGTCATTTATCTCATTTGTAACTTGCTTTGGATAAAAGCAACTGCTAAATGACTAAATGTAAAAGTAGGATTAAATGTTTATAAACCTGCATGGAGGTACAATTCAGCAAAGCTTTTCACTAAAATATTATGCATGTAATGAATACCTAAACATCAAGACATCAAGTTTTCTAGACATGTAAGAATGTTCTGTACAAATGATTTAAACACTTATTAGACAAATTAGACCTGGCATATTAAAATAACTGTTTAAAAAACAAAAAACAAACAAAAGCTGTATGCAAACAGTCAGTACCCACACAACGCATCCAAAGAAGCACAGATAACAGTGTCAAGCAGAAACACAACAAAATTTGGTTAGATCTGGGCCAATGCCATAGTCATCAGGCAAATCTAAGCACTGGTAAATATTGACTTATTTATGATGGAAAATTTTAAAGTGGTAATGTGATTACAATTTTATACTTTTTATTTTATTTTTCTCATATCTCTCTTGTTATGTCTCTAGTCAAGAAAGTAGTGTATTTATTATTCATTATCTTCCGCTTAATCACCCTATTAATGTCATGGGTTCCTCATGCTGGGAACGTGGGAGAACCCGGAGGAAACACACATTAACACAGGGAGGCAAACTTAATCCAGATTGGTGTTTCAACCCCCAGTACTGTGAACATGCTAATCACCCAGACACAGTTCCACCCGCAAATCATTTAGGACCAGAGTTAAATGTCTCAATTATCCAATGTCCAAAATCTAAAACACGGTTCTTTACATAGTCCTTAAATAAAGCAATAATAACCCCACTAACATTTTCCTCCGAAATACAGAGAAGAACAGGTTACTAAAATGTAGCTGTTTATTGCACTCCACTACAAAATTGTCATTCACCCATAGTACAAACAACATATACATAATATACAAGAATAGACAATATGGATATGATATAAATAGTTTACAGTGAAAGTGGTCTGAAAGAAAATGTTTGATGTGGATATTTAATAAATGACCTATTTGGTATAAATCACTGTAACTGTAGTAATATAATACTGACATGAAAAATTCAGTTATCATATAGATGATACAAGTGGCTCTTATTTTGTACTCAGACTACATATAAATGTAAGTTTTTAGATGAATAACAGGGTGCAATTTCTTTTTAAATGACTGGTAAAATCAAAACACATTACATTCATGAGTTTTTGTCTGAATATCCAACAGCTTGGAAGTTGTCCTTTCTAAAGTTTAGTACGATTATGTTTAAAGCTGAAAAAGTGATATTTCTGAAGTATTCTGACACAATCTTACTGATCAAAGTGCAGAGGTGCTCGAGCAGC
The DNA here is from genome assembly GCA_025769995.1 of Xyliphius kryptos. Lineage (NCBI taxonomy): Eukaryota > Metazoa > Chordata > Actinopteri > Siluriformes > Aspredinidae > Xyliphius > Xyliphius kryptos. The sequence continues at coordinate 14,339,260 of JAOUQT010000044.1, read as the reverse complement.
TCCAGCTTTTGGCATGTTATGACAGCGGATATGAAGGGGTGTCAGGACCAGGAGATACAATAACATTTATAAAGCATTGTTGATGTGCAGGATACAAAATGCTGGTTTATGCTTCTTTTCAGGTGCTATAGATTTTATTTTAAGATTATAAATGAACTTTTAGAAACCTGGCGAATGATGCAGGCACTGGGCAGATACACCCAGGACAGGGTGTTAACCCATCAGGGTCTCACACACTCACTCAGACACACACACACACACCATTCAGGGGCAATTGGGAGCAGCCAATTTATATTGAAACCATTTTTTTGGACTGTAACCGGAGAAAACCTTAGCGAACCTGGAAACTTCACCCAGATTGGGATTCAAACCTGGCTCTGGACCTAAGAGGCAAATGTGCTAACCCCTACACCACAATACTGTTCTAGAACAAATAAGTATTTTTATTATCCATTTGTTCTGATTGTTTGAAGGTAGGCTTCAGTGTGAAAGGTGAAGAATGACCCCAATCACAGGTAAGACTCAGAAACAAACTTCTCCACCCTAATGAGAAATTAAACTTGGTATTTGGTGGTCAATGCAGAAATAAAAGGTATAAATTCATGTGTAGGACTTCAGACTGGGGGGTAAATGGTTGAAGCCTAAACCCTGTCAGTCTGCCCAGTATCATGTACTCAAAGGGACACTGGATAAGGGTGCATACTAAAAATCATAACATTTCTATTAATTTTAAGAAATGCAGCATCAACATCGTACAGTGTGTTGAGATTTAAGGCAGTGTGTACTATAGCAAGCTGCATTAACTGTATGGTCGTCCACCTCTTCTTTTGCCGTTTGAACCACTCAGTCGAACAAACCCTAAAAGAGAATTTAGAGAGAAGCATAAACCAGGTTTCATATGATACAGCTAGTATAAACAAAAACAAACAAAAAACAAGTGCCTATTGCTTATAACAAGCTTTGGAAAAAAGGGTATAGTACCACTGAGGAAAAGTCAAGTAAAAAATGAAATATTGCCAAGCAATTGAAAACAAAGATATTGCCATATTCATTTTTTCAACTACAAACATGCATCAGTCTGGTCATGACTGATTAAGCCACAAACAAAGTAAACATATTATTTTCCTGTAGATAAGAAGAAAGGTGAAAATTAATATCACTGGGACGGAACACAGCTATCTCCTAATCGAACAAAATGTGCAACTTATTTCTGTAACTCATTTAACACAGTGTAGCTCACAATCAGAATGTAAGGATGAGGAAACCCAATCTGCAACAGACCCAGCAATTGTCAGAAGGCACCTTTGATTTTCTGAATTCCTCCAACACCCTGGCAAAGTGCTATACAGACCTCCATCAGCAGAAAACCAGTGGGATCTACTGAAAGAGAGCAGTGCTCCCTGATTTATTTCACATATTGCTTTGGTCATGAGCGTGAAGAAATAGTAATGCTCGACAACATCTTCTGAATCTTTTCCTCATTGCCGAGGATGTTGGACTTGATGGCACAGATCTTCTCCTGTTCATTTCTGATGAGCTGCTCTAGTTCTGTTAACTGAGTCTTCAGTGGTTGCACGGCCTCGTCAGTGATTCTGTGGGAGACGGAACAAAGACCAACAGATATCACCTCAGACTGTATGTATTGGCAAAAGGTTACACTTAAATACACAACCGCCAACAGTCTACCACTGAGCAAAAGGACATCAACTTTCAAGCATTCCAGCATGTAGCAGTAATCTGTAGTGTGGATATTATGTCTGTAAAAACTGTGGCTCACAGACCCTGTTTTACCCTATTCATTTAAAAACAAATTTAGATTTAAAAAAGTAGAAATAAGATATAACTATAGAACATACAATCTGGAATAATATAAATATACAACTATAATATATAAACATCCCATTATTTAAGCCTTTATATCATGTACTTATTGCTTATTATAAAACAGGTAGTTACTTTATATGTTTTTACAGCTTAGACTCACTAAAATATTAAAGGGAACATCAGGACACTGAGTATTTTGCATAGCCTCAAACAATCTCTTCACACTTGCAGTTTGCTCTTGGCCAGAGAACATCTACTCTTAGAAAACAGGTAGTTCTGCTCCTTAAATCTGATTAGCTGAGCCGTTTGTCCAGCCGTGACATTGCTGACCAAAATGCATACTTCTGAGCGCTTCAGTCATATCAATGCAAGATTTTCCCAATGTTTTCTTTTTTAAATTGCCTCCTGGAATTTGTCCACTAGTTGACAGTATTTGATTGAAAAACCGGAAACCTGTTATTCAGAGATAAGCGCTTAAAAAAAACGGACTAACATTTTATAAACAGTATTTGCTTAGTGTTTGTAATAATTTTACAAAACCAATAAAGCACTTGAGGTTACACAAGAAAGAGGTGTAACTGTACTCTGCTACGTCATGCCTATTATATGCCTAACATGACTAAGTCTTTCTTGTGATTTAGTCATGATAATGCTGAGATTACTTGGATTTCAAAACAATACACAAACATAGTCTTAAACTAATACCACACAATATTGACCCAAAACTCGCACCTAAAAACACTCAGTAATGGCTAAGCATCTTAAGTGACCTTCTATGAGCCCTGATCTAGTGAGCATCTTTGGAAGAAGCTAAAACTATCCAGGCCCGTTTTATGTTTTTTTTTTAATAAATTATCCTGTTGAAGCATGGTTGAAAAGCAATGTCTGACGTTCATTTTTATTCATGATTTTATTCAAGATTCTTTATTTCTGTGACCATTGTGGGTTTTTCTTTTATTAACTGAGGGATACCAACAATTTTGTCCACGTGTATCATGAAAAATAGACTGTTCAGGCTACATCCAACTATGAAACTCAGACAATGATCCAGTTACTTCAAGCCTGTGAAGATGGAGAAGCTACATATATTGGCCACAATTACTAAACAATTCATGTAATATTTTTGTTGAACCACATTAAACATTCAAACTATAAGTCCACATTCACCTCAGTTGACAGTGGCAAAATGATGAATGTGTGTCCAAATACATATGAACCCAACTGTATGTCTCCATATGTGTGCATGTGGGAGATCCAGTTTACCTTTGCTCCTCCAGCAGTGCCTGTGCGTGCGCTTTGTTTTCACATCTCCAGCTCTGCAGCTCATTCTGCATGGCATCCATGTCCTCCTGGATGTAGTCCATGATTTTTCCTAGTGGCAGAGCACTACGGCAAACACTCTGAATCGAGATGCGCATTCGCTCAATCTCTTTAGCCACCAGTTCACGCTCCTTTTTACGAGCTGCCTCTAGAACTGGGGTCCGGTCCTAAAACATGTCAAATTTCTAAGTCATTTAAAAGTCTGTTTTAAAACACACACACACACACACAATTAGATATACGTCATTGTTTTGTTTATGCATATTGTGTATTTTATCAGTTCCAGTTTTATTTTATTGATGCTTTGTAGTTGTACAAATAGAGACTGTAATTTATTTACCACTTCGCTTATCTTTACTCTTTAATGTTCAGGACCCCTACAGGGTCACCATAAATCAGATATTAATGGAATAATGCAGCATTCTCAGCTTTACAGTGATACTTAGTGGTGGTTAGTTACGCTGGTATGAGTGGATCAGACACAGCAATGTTGCTAACATTTTTTCCACAGTTTCCAGTGTGACTGCTGGAGTAAATAGTACACAAACCAAAAGTATTCAGACATGCAACCTACAGGCTGTGACCTATTAAAATAGATATTATGAAACTAACATACACTTTACAGCAACAAATGTTTTAATGGTTCTGACAAGAAATAATTAGGAATTCTAGAGTGCACAGTGAGTGGACACTGTTTTAAAACTCTGATCAATGTGTAACTGCACACCGGCATCACCACATTAGTGTCAAAACGATGCTAAAAAATCATCTACCCCTTAAATATCTGCTTAGTGGTGGTCATGTGAGGTTCCTGAGCAGAGGAGAACAGACTTAAGTTGAATTTAAAAAAGAGATGTAGAGAAACAGAATACAGTCTTAAATTTTAGAGCTACAATCTGTGAGAAGAACTGATAAAATGAAGGATAAGACCAGAAACAAGAAGGTCTTATGAATAAAGTATCTATTAAAAGAACATGTTTAACAACTGAATACCAAGAGAACTATGAAGAAATGTACGGGACTACATTGCAGCTGGTTATAGCCCTTGTTGTAATGCTCAGCATAAAGGTCCAGTAGTGCTTTGTTTTTTGCACCACAAAGAATTGATTTCGGTTTGCACTTTGGTGTTCTCGCATTTGTAAGTCACTTGGAATAAAAGCGTCTGCTAAATGAATAAATGTAGTATTATTGGTTATTTTTCTCACTTTTAAATAGTGTCCTTACAAGTGAAGGCACTGTTTATTTCATAGTCTGTGTTTCAAATTGATCATATTGAATGAAGCCCTGTTTCTACTCAGTAGATATGAAATAGTTACTTGATTGCTTTTGTTTTTTTTCCCAGTTACAAATATTTCTAGGCTGCAGAAATTTCAGCCACATCCTGTCAGATCTCCAACTGCGTGACTGCTGATGTAAAACAAACAATCTGCTTCAATCATGTCTAAATTAAACAATAATCATATAGATCAGATTCTGACGTTACAAACTGAAATACATCAGGAAGCAACAAAATGTACAGTACCAAATAAAATATAATACTATTAATAGCCTCTATTGATTAAATGGGTTGTGTTTCTGATGTATGCCTGATGTCTGCTGGACAGTGAAGGTACTCCACTCCTCGGTTGAGGCTGTTGTATTATATGATATGCTGCACGCAGTTATTCCGTATTTGAATGAGGGATATGAAGGCAAAACTGGAACAGTAATTCTCATCCGAGTTTAGACAGCTAGAGTAACGGTGTGATGGGTCAACGCAGGGCCCCTAAAAGCTGCCCAGTGGTGACAGACTAACAGCAGGAGAAGCCTCACACGTTTTCCAAATACACATCTCACTGGTGGAAGCAAACTATACAAACGAGGTTAGAGAACCTGATACGCTGCAGCAACATATTAAAAAGGAACGAGCCAGAAAGCTGCATTTAGCGGTTTAGAATTTCAAGGCTACAAATGTTTAGGATTTCAAGGCAGGAATTATACAAACCTAGTAATGTACATAAAGATCAAACCCAAATAGCTTTGAGATCTATAGAATGAGTGGTTAGTGAGGGCCCCCTTCATGTCCTATGTGGTTTGGGGGTCCTGCACGGGCCCAGTCACCCTTCCTGGCACACGCACATACACACCAGCCGCCATATATGTTTACTCAGCTGGAGCCACAGGCTGTGTGGCACAAGGCCAAACAAGTCTCATTCTCACTAGCTGCCCACACATACACACTCACACCCTGGTATACAAGACATGACTTAGGCCTAGTTTATTTTAGTAACTAAGAATTCCAGGGTAGTTATTTTACAAGGGGGTATTTGGCAACAACTTCAGGTACCTTGTTTGAATTCTTGAGCCAATTTATGTCAATCTGGCAAGGAAAACTAACAACCACCTTGATCGTGCTACACTTAATTAAACCCACGCTACATGACAAAACAAACAACCCAGTATGACTTTCTCAACACAAAACACAAATGTCAAATACACACCTTAATTAAGGGTTATTTATACAGACTTCATATTACTAACAGGGATAGCCTTAAAGTCTGGCCTCTAATTACCAGTTACACAAATTAGATGTTACAGCCTGGATACGTGTGATGATTATAGCTAGAAACTGATATTACTTTTGTTTCGGAAGTTTATAAAATGTTAAACAAGAAGCCCTTTTTTCAGTTGGCATGTTAGGATATAAATGCCTGCTGACCATAAGCAAGGTGGGTGGCTCTGATCACTCGAACACCCCTGCTAGACAAACACTGACCAGCAAGTTCGCCTACCGCTGGTGGTGCACAGAGGCCAAGCACGATGCGGTCTGGTTGTCGGCCTCTTGTGCCTTCAGCCACTCGCACGAAACTGCAACAGAAGGAAAAACTAGTGGTTTCTGTCTCAACGGACATAAATCAATCGTTTATAGGGGCTCTGTAGGGGTCGGCATGCTCTTACTCCCCCCTTTATCTTTTAGATCCAAGAAAAATATTTGTTTTGAGTCAGACAGCTAAGAACAGGTTTTCCCATTAGCTCAGACAGTGACGAAAGCAGAAGGCAGTAGCGGCACACTGCAATTGCTGCAGGTGGCACAGCGGGTGATGGATCCCCTCTGCCACTTCTAATCCTACATCAGGCCAGAGTATAAAGACTGTAAACTAAGCTGAGCAATAGGTCATTACATTCAAATAACTCTGCAGATTTCAGCCTTCATCTACAATTTTAATTTGGTTAATAAGAAAATGCAGATGAAACACATGATTTGTGGTATGCTGATACAGAGCGAAGGCAAAAGCGGCACACAGCACTCTTCAAAGAGCACACAGACAAGAAAAATAGCTCTGTTCGCATGAAAACTCTCAAAGGCTTACAAAGCTCACATGAGTAATAAATGAGGATGGATAAAATAGGAAACTAAATCCAAAACCATTACATCATCCCTAATTTCTGAACTGATGCACATGTCTGGACAGCTGAGGGTCAGTAGATTAAAAAGACATGCACAATTTGTCACAGCTCATTGACCAGACATATAACACATTATAAATATAACTTTCATTCATAAAGAATTTTTTTTAAACTGCAATTATTTTCTTAAAGCCTACTTACTAAATATATGGTCAACCACATGTGGGCTTTTGCATCCACCAAATCACAAAACAGCTCGAAAAGGTAAACAGAGACTAGAAATAGAACATTGCATAATTCAAATATATAAATGAGTCGGTCCTGTGATTGCCAACCTATCCAGCAGGTTATCCTGTGTCTTGACATTTATTAAACGGCTAGTTCTGGTCATCGATAGCCGTTTGTCCAGCCGTGACATTATTGACAATTATTGCACACCTCTGATTGCTTCACATTCCCATCAATGTGTTATATACATTATTTAAAATCATGTATGATATATGCAAATAGATTCATATAAACAACTAGCCAAATCCTGATGAACACCACGGATGTTGCAGCTAATGTTTAAAGATAAGTATAAAAAGAACGGATAAATTAATAAATTAAATTACTACAAAAAAAAATTTCTGTCTGCAAGTCATTTAATTGTTTCCATCATTTGAATGGCTCTGCCAGTTGCAAGTATGAAGCTTACACTCTTCAGATGCTGCGTTATAACCCATTATAATACTATGTGTATAGTGACGCAAAATTAGTAAAGAAAAATAATGCACCATTAAGTTGCCTCAATTTACTCTATAAAACATGTCATCACGGCCAGATTAATAGATGTTTCAACACTAAACAACACGACTCTGCATTTGTCAGATTGACAGGAACTAAAAGAAGCAGAGTTTGGCTCCTTTACTGGTTTTGAGGAGCTTGGAATAGAAAAGAGGAAATGTGGAAAAAAATATTGTCAATGCCAAAGGAAACCAAATTTTCTCCTAATTTATTCAGAGCCAGTTCCCACCCAGAAGTGAGTTTCTTCTATAGTATTTGTATTTTTAGGAACTAAAAAAGGTGCTTGGTGTCAAGTTACTCTTTAATGACTGTCCAGTAAATCTAACTGACAAAAAAGTAATATAATTTTTACAAAAATCAAGTCATTTAATTTATCCTTTAAAAAAAATGTTTTTTTTAAAAGAGCTATATTTTGAATGCTTTCTTAATAGGTAAATAAGGGCTGTAAGTAATATTTTTCTTGACATTATGTTATTTATTGATTGTGTTGGTATGTGTTTTAAGTAAAGTTTTAGAACAAATCAGGGCAATAAAAATATAGTTAAAAAATTGATAAAATGAGAAGCAAAAATAAAAAAAAGTTGAGACCATTTATCTCTTAAAGACAATTCCATAAATCATTAACTAACGACATTACCAATAAATTAGTAAGTAAGTAAGTAATTATTTATATAGCGCTTTTTACAACAGTGTGTCGTCACAAAGCAGCTTTACAGAGTCCAAAGCCTAAATTATTAAAACAATTGGCAAACAAGTGATTAATCAATTAACATATTTACATCCGATTATGCAACTTCTCCACTCCACTTCCCCTAAAACCATCGTCAATCATCATATAGGAATAATTGCGTAATAGTCCCTTTCTTACATCAATACATGTAGCATTGAGTCTAGCAGTTAATAAAAGTCACAGTTGAAGCAACAGGCCGAAAATCCCAAAGTTCCAACTATCAGTTTCAGTGGTGGGTTGTTACTCTAGACTGAGTGCGATTTCTCAATTAGAAAAATGTTAACTCGCTAAATTGAAACTCCAAAGAATATTTGTCACTAGTATTCCCTTGACAAGACTCAAACACCACCTATACTAGTTTAAAACAATACAAGGAGACCTGCAGTGGTGTGGTGGCAAGCAACACCACAAAGCCAATGGAATCACAAAACTGAAATCACCATGTTAAGAGATCACAGTCTGCACACAAAAGTCAGTTTGCACACAAAAGGGTTTCATGGGTTTGGTGTGAAAAGCCTCCAGTGATCTTAAAAGAGCCATGGCCCTAAGCCCATTACACGCTAATGAACAAGAATGTTAATTGCGCCACATTCTTGGTGTCCAAAATCAGTACCTGACCTTACAAATGCTTTTTTGACCAACTTGAATTAAATCTCCCTGAACAGTTTCCAAAACCTTAATGGACCTTTAATAAAACTAGCAACAAAAATAGTTTTGATAATTAAGATCCAACAAGCAGACTATGTTCTGATACATTTGGCCAAATGAAGTCATTACCCAAATCCTATTAATCAAACCCAAAATTCACCTTTAGTAATTTAAACTTCCTTCAAAGTGCCAGCATTTTAAGATGCACATGTTTGCATCTTAATGTGCCCACTTCCTTCCACCAATTTTACTAAAAGCCTGGCTGTTTATGAAGCCACAATCCTGATGAGATGACTATTTATTTTTGTGCCCATCTTGCAGGGAATACAGCAGTCTTTCTTGTGTGCAGCTCTCACTCAACAGCCATCCATTTGTGTGCCACAGAATTTATTTATACATCGCTAACCTTCATCAGAGCTAATTTGTGTTAAAAAAAAAAAGTTAAGGGGAGAAAAAAAGCTTATGAAAACGCAGCTGCCGTGAGTGGCCAATTCTGTGCAAATAAAAAAAAAAAATCATGACTTGTAATAATATACATGCTTTTTTTGTGGGTAGGGTGTCGGAGGGTCACTTAAAAGGTCAGTCATAAAATACACAGCAAATTCTTTACTAGCGGTAATGAAAGAACATGTTCCTGTCCTGACATTAGTAAAACTATTCTAACAAGAGATAAGTCCAGTGGCATGATATTCTTTTTATGTATGCTGAAATGAAATACACAAGTACTATTAATGTAAACTCACGTTAACAGAATGCAATATATGAAGTCATTGCATTCGGGATATATTTTTGGGTCATTTTTTAACTACCGCTTAATCCTCTACAATGGTCAGCAATGCTTAGTAGTTAGTACGTTCACCTCTCAACGCTGGGGATTCCTGGTTCAATTCCCAACCTGGGTGGAGTTTCCATGTTCTACCCGTGACCACGCGGGTTTCCTCCCACAGTCCAAAAACATGGATTTAAGGTAAACTGGCTGTTCTAAATTGCCCCTGTAGTTTGTGTGCACGAGTGACAGTGTGCCCAGCGAAAGATTAGCGCACTGTCCTTGGTGCTGTCAAGATGTTCTCCCCTGGATGGACATGGGGTCAGAATGCAGTGTCTATGTAAAAATATAAATGCAAAGACTGGTGGTGAAATATGTTTAGTAGAAAAAGCAGAAGCTAAAATCTTGGCATAAACTGGTGAATGCTGGATCTGGTAATGGAGAAAATGCCATGTACTCATGACTGTCTCGTGTATGGACTGTATATATTTACTGTATGGTTTGTGGTGACACCACAAATTATAATGTTGTGTTCAAAGACCTATCCAATGGCCTTAAATAAAATAGGCAGAAAGGGATGTCTCTATATAATTTACATTTCATGGATAACAGATTATTTAAGCTTTGTGCAACCTCACATTTTTTTTTTTTTTTTTTTACAGATTTCTGGCAGGAGGGTTGTATGCTGCAATTTAGATATGGGAACCAGGAAGGCACCTGCTCCAATTGTAAATCCTCTCATAATGCCTGATGCAGAAAAATGGCCTACAAAGTGGTGCTAATTTTGTCAGTCCCTTTTAGTTTCTATCATGTGTCAACTGTCTTTGGTAGTTTTTATATTTACTCCTCTTTATCCTGTTTGCTCAAGTGGACTAAAGATCCTGGCATTTCCTTTACATTTTTTGTGTGTTTTAGCATAAATTTTTGTAATATAAACAATTGATTATTTATTATTAACTTTTATACTCTAACTTCAAATTAATTTCAGCCAATCAAGATTTAACATGCCTTGATATCAACACTTAAGACGAACAAATACGAATTACTTATTACTGTGAAAGCCTGTTTCCAGTCATCATTCGTACCCCCCCCCCCCCCCACCTTTTACAATCGTGTAGCTATACATAAAAATAACCAACAATAACCTCATAAAATTGCAATGTTATTTATGAAAACACCACATACCACAAACTGATCATTCCCTGATTATATGTGGCGCGGCGCGACACATATATTAATCTTCCTCAGGTCAACTTTATCCTTTATTTACAAAGTTTGCCGGAGGCCACAGCCCTCATTTTTCGAGATATCGAC
>JAOUQT010000044.1:14275041-14287054 GCA_025769995.1 Xyliphius kryptos | reverse complement strand
CAAATCCCAGGTCCACTGAAGTTACCAATGTGGGTCCTTAAGCAAGGCCCTTAACCCTCATTGCTCCAGGGTCCTGTATCAACCCTGTGTTCTGACCCCAACCAAGTTGGGATGCTTGTAAGTTGCTTTGTTTTTAATAAAAAACATCGAAAAAAATATATTGTATATCAAGCAATGATATCAATATAAAGTGGTCGGAGGCCATCATGACTTAAACAGCTCAACCAATGGGATTTAAGGACCGGAACTAAATAAATATGAATAAAGAATATAACAAAACCTGATCAGGTACTTCAATTTATTTATCATGACACTACTGTATCCAAATAATACCCTTTATTCTTCTTTTTTGGTTATTTACTGTTTATTTCGGGATCGCCAAAGTGATGAACTCGCAGGACATGATCTTAATAATTAAATGTTGCTTACATGAAATTAAGAGTCTAATACTCCAGAGTCTCTGTACTGCAGGTTTAACCCCTGCATGCATTAAACTACACACTTTGGAATGTGACGACTGCTGGGAACAGCTGAAACTATATTTTGTGCAGCTCTAATTTACTACATCAGACACACATACACACATAAAGTTGTAAGTAAACATGTTTTGACCTAAGAAAAAAAAAGAGCGTGGATAAAATGCTTGAAACTAAACCTACCTGTTGTCATGACAACCCCAGCTAGCACTTTTCTCCGTGCATGAGGGGATGTAAAGTTGTCAGTCAGCTCGCTGAACTTGTCTACCACGAGACGAGAGACGGCATCGGCCAGAACCTGACAAAAGCACACACAAGCAGTTAGGACAGGCGAAGATATTTTGCGTTTAAAGGACATGAGACAACAATGGTGATGATCTGATGTTTAACTTCAAAGAACCATTGTTTTAAAAAACATATAAAACAAGCTAATGATATTCTGTGCTTTAACCATAGTTTTATTTTACCAGGCATCTCCCCACCCAGCATCTCTGATAGTGTCTTTTGTCTCATACCCTATTCTGCTCTGTTAATATGGTGGAAAATGATTATGCCAGAGAGAAGTCATTGGTTGAATGGGCACAAATTAGGGACATTAGTGCAACAGTGCTTCCCCAGCACTTCAGAATCACTCAGTGGCAGACAGCTAATGTGAGCCTGAAACACAGTGAGAGCGATCTGACTTAAAGCACTCTCGCTACACAAAAATGAGACCTTCAAGCCAAATGGAGTGGTTTCACTTGCGATCATGCCCACTTTTAACAGCACTGCATTTTTTATATTGCAATTCATTTTTACAGAACAAAGAACAAGATGAAGCACTATTTATTACAAGGTCCATTAAATAAATCTTTACAGATTGCAAATTCACTGGTCAATTAAACTTTTCAGGTTAAATAAAACAAACCAATGCAATAGGAAAAGAATGGTTGCACAGAGAGAGCAATGTTAAAAAAGTAGCAAAGAGTAAAAAACTTAATAATAATAACCCACCCACCATTTCTGTCTTGGTTCAGATATATCAGACATCGTCTTGACTTGTAAAAAATTTAAATTCCCTTCATCCCTGCCTCTTCTACCTAAAACAAATTTACCCATGCACCCTAGACAAGAACCATGCTATGACAGCACATTTAATAAGGTATTTGAAAGCTATGATGAAAACTGTTGCTAATAGCTTGGTGTTCTTGGCTTAAGGCCTGTCAGGCAAACAAGCAACCCACAAGGCACAAGTGCCAGAGACAGAACGTGGTCCTGACAGGCTGCTCTTCAGTAGACAGGCAGCGACCGTGCCTCAGCTAAACACTCATGTTTTGACACGGTTCAGAGAGAGATGTTAATTAAGATTGGGCTGGTTTCAGTAGCCAGCCTTATCTCAAAGAAGGATTAACAAAAGGTTTAAGGAAGGTGTAAATAGTGTTTTTGTTCCACAAACACATGGGACTTTGTTTTTTAAACTCGCCTGCACCCTGTCTTTTTGTCAGATACTTTATGGTAAAGATGACAATATCTATGACTTTGTCTTTGACAAATCATAAAGGACATCATGACAGATGAAAAACTTATCTTTAACATGTCTCTTCTGAGTTCAGCTGCACTTATCAAATAGTTTGGCTCACTGACAGCTGATTCTTTCTTCGAATCAGTTAGCTAATCTGAGAAAATCCAATGTGGTTACATTTTATCTAACAGTTCAATCAGTGAGGAAGAAAGGCCATCAAATTAAAGGTAGGACATAGGCCAACAAAATGTTCTTTAACTGAGAGTTTAATTTATATATCTATAAATACAATCTTATATATTCTTAATTTACATCCATATAGTGGATGCATTTTCAGTTTTGCAATTATAGACTATTCATTTGTTTCTCTTTGTTATTACCTTTGACCCTGTTCTCTAATGCACCACAGAGCCACTACAAAACAGGTATTATTTATGCAGTAGATAATTCCCAGTATTGCAGTGACATTGTGGAAAAGTGTTTTTGTTGTATATGTTGTACTGGCACAAGTAGATCAGACAGCAGTACAGCAGGTGTGTGTGTGTATGTACTTTACTAAACAATGCTTTCTCATTGCTTCCTCATTGAGGTCAAATCTGAGACAGAACCTTATTTTTTGCTTCAAAATTTCCGAGTCATCCTTTGATCATCCATCATTACCCACTGGGACCTTGGTCCTCCCAAGGTTTCTTCCTAAAAATAACATCATAAAAGGGAGTTTTTTCTTGCCACTGTCGCTTCGGCTTGCCCTTTGGGGGTTTAGGTGCTTTGTGACAATACACTGTTGTAAAAAGTGGTACATAAATAAATAACTTGAACTTGAATGCCGCCTAAAGGCAGTTAGGGTCAGGAAACTTTCGGTTGGTAGACTGTTCTTAGTCCAGGAGGGTCAATACCTTTTTTGGTGGTCCTGATTATTAAAGCACAAAGTAAAAGGAAAAAACAAAATAAAAAAGAGCTGGACTACAGTCTGTAATTGTAAAACTGCAGTGCCTAGATAAGTGGACCTTGGCATTTTAAACATTCACAATTTCCTATTTCAATAAAACACCCTTTATACACACGTGTGGGTTTGCTAATAATGTCCACTGCTAACCATTGTAAAAAAAAAAAAAAAATTAGAAACTAAATGTGTTTACCTGTGGCAGGTGTAATTGGAGGCCCTCTCTAGGGATTGGTTGCCGGGATGGTGTCTGGTCCAGCTGCATGTTGAATAGAGCAGAAAGGGCAGCCTGAGCAGCACGTGCCTTGGCCAGCTTTTTATTCCTCCCCGATCCTTCGAAGGTCTGTGAGTCCACGGTGACTGACATGACAAAGTTCTTAGCATGGCTCTCACCACTCTCAGACACAAACTCGTATTTGAGGCCTGGCCGCAACTCATTCAAGATCATGACAGGATTCTTGCCGCTGGCTGATGTGTTAAAGGTAGATGGAGGGGGCAGGGGAGCCTGAGCCAGGCTGTTGTTTCCTGTTGCTGGTGGAATGGTGTACTCTCCTAAAGGGTTTAGGGAGCCGTTGGCATTAGAACCCAGGTAAAAGGTGTCTTCTTGAGGAGCAGGTGTCTCAAATCCATTAAATAGCATGTCAGGGAAGTCAGCCTGGTCAGAGGTAAAGTCAGTATTGATGGTAAGTGTGCGGCCCATGGCCAAATGTGCCTCTGAAGCATTAGGAAATTGCACAAAAGAGCGTAGAGCTTTCTCGGCTGCATTCAGCTTGGCCTTTTTCTTAGTGGGGCCTGAGCCCTCAAAAAGCTGACCGTTAACCTCCACAGTCATAACAAATACTGGTGCATGGACTGGACCAGTTTGAGACAGCAGCTTGTATTGCAAACCTGGCTTGATCTCATTTAACTGCATCAGGGCATTCTTGGGAAGTACTGGCCCTGGAGTTTTCTTGCGCTTCTTGGGTTTGAACTTGGGATGGGTGTGGCCATTATTACCCTCTTCCAGGGGACGTTTTCTGCCCCCTCCTCCACTGCCATTGGGAAGCTGCTCAGGCATGCCTGGCCCCTCTTTGGAGGAGACGTTGTCCAGGTTGCGGTTTTCCTTGACGTCAGTGCTGCAGGAACCTGTGATGCCCAGAAAGAGTAGCTTACAACGCCTTCGTTGCAGGATCTTGTAAATGTAAAATTTATAGATTCCTTTAGCTCTCTTTGGAACTGAACAAGAGATGTGTGTTCCATTGGATGTCAAACAATTGAGGTGTCATTCATTTTTAATGTGATTATAATTTCTAGCTGCTTAACTGAATCATCAAATGACAGACAATCTTAAATTTAGCTTGTCTAAAATAAGACCACAGTTAAAATTTCCTAAACTCTTTTTTTCAATCAACTCATGAAGGTATTTGTTGCCTTTTTGTAGAGTTTTTACAATTAACTGTTTATAAACTAATAATTTTTTTAAACTAAGGACCTTAAAAACAAACAAAAAAAAAAACATTAATTTACTTTACATTTTTATTTAACTTCTGTAGATCAAGGTGTAGAGCTCCGGTTTCACTTAGTTAAGTAATAATCCTGGATAATGGCATTTTACCTCTGTACCCAGCTCTGTTTTTTTCAAGGTGACAATAACTCCTCATGCTGGAAATTTTGGTTTTTATTTCATCAATGATCAAGCGGACTTTGATGATTAACCCAATTAAATGAACTACTGTTGATTTAACACAATTGGTTCTAATGGATGAAACTATCCATAATAGGCAAGAACCAGAGTTGGACTAATGGGTCTGCAATTCTACAGTAAAAATATTTTAAACACCTACATTTTCACAAAGGATCAGAGGGATTTTTACAAAAATATTTTTTAACTAATTAACAATGTATCGGTAATTTAATATGCTTGTTTTTTTTTTTCCTGACAGAGCACTTTAATATACTTATACATTTTTAATATTATGTTTAAGTGTTTTACATCTACAAACACTGCCTGGTCACAAGAAGAAAGAGACAGTCATTGAATCTTGGTTCCTTTGAAGAACAAAGAAATAGCAAAAATTCTTGTAGCTGTTGCTTTGGTTTGCTCTTTGGGGTTTCAGGCTTAGAAAACTGTAAAGCTGCTTTAAGACAGTACACCACTGTAAAAATGTGCTATATAAATAAATGAACATAAATTTGTATTTCGTATTCACATGGAGTAATGGCACAAAATGACAAAAATGTACACACTGCCAGTAAACCATTGGTTGGTAACACTTAAATAAATAAATCTGGTATCCATATTATTTTATTAACACATACACGAAGCTTTATGAAGTATTCCTAATTGAAACTTGTCACCAGCCTTTGATAATTTACATTGCTGTTTATAACCACAAAGTGTTATAAAGAATGTGTCGTTAACCTCATTAATTTGGTTAGGGTGTTTGGCTAGCAATCTGAGGTTGTGGGTTTAAATCCCAGGTCCACTGTAGTTACCAATGTGGTTCCTTGAGCAAGACCCTAACCCTCATTGCTCCAGGGATTCTGTATGTAACCCTGTGTTCTGACCCCAACTACTAAGTGAGATACTTGCAAGTCGCTTTGGATAAAAGCGTCTGTTAAATGTAATATAAGCTCTTTTAACAGATTTTAGGTAAAGTAAAATCATTTTGTTTAGAGTAAGAAGGTCTTACAAATCTAAAGAAACCAAAGTTTTTATTATAAACTTTGTGTAATTTAGTTATATCACTATGACTGTGATTATGAACATCTATGTACATTAACAAAGGTTTATGACAAATCTTATAAAGCATTATGTTATAAAGCTTTATATATGCACTAATAATGCATTATGAATACCAGGTTTATGTAATGGGTGTCACCCATTAGTTTGTTATGCCTTTTATTTAGCTTTATACAGCTGTATAACTATTCAACAAGTGTACATTTTATACAGATATTTTGTTTTAAAGTTGATGAGAAGTCTCTGATAGAAATGGCCTCTGATAAGTGTACCATTCAATTGTGGCTGTTTTGATTAGACATTTTTTATCAAAGGCAGTTAAACAATATTAGCAGTACATTAATTTTTAGAGGAAAAAGTGAACCACAAAGATAAGTTCTTAAATATAAAGTAACCAACATTTACCTTCTTCACCTCCATTAGATTTAGTGCTCTGCTCTACCCATTAGATATTTCAGCAGCTAAGCTCATGGGCTGAATTGACCAAAATTATTTCTTTTATAATATTCAACCAAAAAGAGAAACACACATCATCAAGTCCTGTCGAAAAAGCTGATGGAACTGTGGCTAAATTTTCATTTATAACATCCTGCAACAAAAGCTCGCTAGGTTACTCCTTTCGGCGCTCATGGAGAAAGAGAAGCTTGTGAGAGAAAGAAAAGGAAGTTGTTGAGAAAGGTGAGGCAGTGCAGGATAAGCCAGGAAACAAGGAAGGAGAGTGGGGTATATGAGAAAGGTTTGTTCTTTCAATGACTCTTTCTTTATACACATGCAAACACAGACCAACTGTTTAATCCTCATCCCAACAAATCAGCAAAATTCAACAACGGATTTAGAGGAAAATGCCTGCTGGTGTCAGAAACCCATGTTAATACAGCACGCTGAATTTTTTTCAGGTATGACAAATACAAAGCTAAAAAATACTTCTAAATCCAAAAAATCCCAAAGGATGCTCTTTGGGGTTTTTAATAGCTTAGGAACAACTCTAAAAATTCCCTTTATGATACAGTTTGATATAGCACAAGAAAGGTTTAAACTTAAGTTTTAAATAGCTTTTTGGGTATTTATTCATATAACAAGGAATCCAAGTAAATCTGAGAAACTATTATTAAAAAAAAAAGTAATTATGTTATTTGATTCTAATGTAAGATTTTTTTTTTATATACTTGCATTAAATAGCTATTTGATTTTATGAATGACTACCGAACTGATTTAACAAATATTAACAAATATTTTGCTTAAGTTTAATATCCACACAGCATCAACAACCTTTTTCCTCAGCAGGAATGGTTATAAGGAAATAAGTCAGTGGGGCATCTGTAAAATGTGGGAGGAATTCTGACTTCCAGGTTCAACGTCTATGCACAAAATGTTTTTCATATGCAATATATATTATGTGGCTAAAAGTATGTGGACAGTTATTGCACTAAGCTGGTTGAAATTTACATTAATGCCCATGGTTTCAGACTGGGAGCCATACCTTTATCCCATTTGCGGCTAGAACTGCCTCCACTCTGCTGAAAAGACTTTCCACAAGTTTTTGGAGTTTTTCTGTGTACCCCTTCTGAAAAAAGAACATTTGAGAGAAGGGTTGCCATTCATCCCTCACAATACTGAATCGTCCCATACAGGAAATAAAATGGTCCTGTATTAAATTAATAAAAAACATGTTGTCCCATACTAAGGTACACATTATTTCATATATACAGTAAGCAGAAAACAAAATCAACTAAAACTGAATCACTTATATTTGTGGAGTTTATGTATAATTGCATTTTGATGAAGCTATAAACCAACATATCTCCTTTTACTCGTTTGCTGTTTTTTCATTTTACGTCACTACCAAAGATAAAAAAAGATACACTAGTGTGAAAAGAAATGCAACAATTTAGAAAATTATCAGTTAGCTATCAGCTAGGAAATAAATAAATTATTTTAGTGATATAACTGATTTGAAGTGATAAACTGATTTGAATAAATAAAAAAGGCAACAGGCCTCTGGTCCCAGTACAATACATTAGCATGTTGCTGAACTGAATCGATTTATTGATCATTTGCCCAGCCAATCAATGAGTGGAGTTTCCCACTGAGCCTTGATTTTTTTTCCCATGCCAGGTTCTTGTTGGCTTGGTTTTTAAAGGTTTAGGCTTAAACTAATGTAAAACTGCTTTGGGACTATAGAACTATTGTAAAATGTGGCACATAAATAAACTAATACACTTTATAGTAACTTTTAGGGTAACACTGGTCCATATTTTATAGATCAAACATTGAACTGTTAATTCAATCTATCAGTAAAACAGATACATAAAAAAAAATCTTAATTATGGACCCAAACATGTAAGAAATACATGGCATTATAATATACATAATTCATGCTAATATTTTTAGTAGCGATATGAACCATATAGATGATAACTAAGAGGCAGTGTTGAAGTAGCCCAAGATGTAACCCACATAATCCACTTCATCCCAAGGTCCTGGGCAAAGTGATGATAAACAGGATTTTACTAACAAGTGTCTTTTCCAAACTAACGATTAAAAATATGTCAAATAAATTTGCAAACAGCTCAATTAATACTTTACCTTTCTGGACCTAGAAGCTCTTACCCAATTCCAAAATAACTGAAGTGTAGTCCACATACTTTTGACCATAAGGGTTGTGCATGCTCATACATAGGAGATGTATGATAGGAAAATTTGGGGGCTATGCTGCCTTAATTTTAGTTACACAATCACTGGAATAATCATTAAGTAACTGAACCGAATTAGTAATGTGCATGTAAACACACTTGGTGATTTGCTGCTGCGGGAGCATGACATCTGATAATTCGAGAAACACAAGTCAACTTCACATGAGCTGATTGTAAGCACAAAGCATGCACTATATTATTAACATAATTAGATCTTTAGCTCTTTAATTTAATTAATCACGCTTCCTTAATTAATGGGGTATAGAAACCTGCAAACAAATCCACATGATCAGCATATCAATCACATTTTTTAAGTGTCATGGAAAACAAATGCAAAAAAAAAAAGTAATAAACTCCAGCACAACAGTAACTATCAAATTAAAATTAAAAACAATCCTGCTGATCAGATTATATAGCATTAAAACACAGTTGAATCATTTTTACTTTACATTTTTATATTTTGTGGTAACAACATATGCCCCCAAAACGTGCCAATATTTTTTTGAATGATCAGGCCTATCACTGTGCTTACCTGAATTAGAACCTGGAGTCAGGGCATGGAATCGCTTACATGTGATCTTGTGGTTTTATTAAATCTCTCTCTCTTGGGAAAAAAAAGAGCCGGTGCAGGACAATACACTTTCATTTCACTTGGTTTAACAGTACCTTCTGACGGTCATTTATAAATACACAGACTTTTATTTCAAACTGAATATGACTGTCTCCAGCCCATGAATGAGAGCTGTCTTTCTTCTAAAGCCCTTTTGATAAGCTGATTAATTGTGTGAGGATGACTCCAGAGAGAACCTGACTGCCGGGTGATAGAAACTGGCATATAAAAAAAGATTCAATGTTTTACTGATATTTAAATACAAACATACATACACACCCTATACAAGACCCTTAATCCTCATTGCTTCAGGGATTCTGTATGTAACCCTGTGTTTTGACCCCAACTATAAAAAAGTGGGATTCTTCCAAGTCGCTTTGTATAAAAGCATCTACTAAATGACCAAATGTAAATCAAAATATACTAATGGGACACTAAATTCGTCATACAACCTCAACTATAAAGTCATCGTTCATTTAGTTGTTCAGTTCAGCATATAGATGCACTTTGTATTTTCACAATTATAAATTGTAGTTCATACACTGTTATTTTGTTCTTCCACATACCACTATCTACTAAATAAAGACTTCCAACTGAAATATTTTGTTGATTGATGTGTTGTTTAAGTGTTTCCTTTATTTTTTGAGCAGTGTTGAAACAGATGGACTACAGTCAGTAATTAAAGAACTGTAAAATGCAGCTATATTGTAAGTTAAAATGACACAGTTTTGAATAGTTTTAAACAGCTTAATCCAATTGTTTGACTACATATTATATAAAATATATGCTTGATTTTATAAAATCATTCCTGACACAATTGTGTTGCACAGTAGAAATCTTAAATGTAAAAGATTTGCTTGCTATATTGGTGTAAACTGAGGTTGGCAGTTTGAAGATGTTTGGCATATATTGCCAAAATGAAGTAGGTTTGCTGGAAACACATCAATGCCTTATATAGGAAATTGTTCCATTGTTCCAAAGTGAGTTGCAAACCTCTGGGTTTGTCATTAAACAACATATTTGTAATACCCGAAGAGTGAAACAAAAAGAACGAAACCAAATAAAATAACTGAATTTAGTAATAAAGAGCTGCGTGCAATTTTTGTGTGTGCTGGGCATTCTAACTGGAACAACATGCACTCTTACTAGAAAGACTTTTGAATGTTTACTCAAACTTACTAAATTTAATTTGTCAATACACTGCAGTAAAATGTTTTTTCACACTTCAAATGTTAAACGAAATATGTTTGTGTTTATTTTTGTGCAGGTAATGCCCTTATTTTTGTGACAGACACTAACCGCATTGACATTGGATGTGGTATGTAGAGTGAGCAGCATAGTCAAAGAAAGAACTCTGGTATAGCCACTTTGGAAAGGCAAAAAATGTCTTTCTATATGGAGTTTTGCATGGTTTACTTGTATCTGCATAGATTCTAGGTGATGTGCTTGTATCCTGCAATCTTAAAATCATACTGCTCGATGGTTTGGGAAGTCTGCAATCGCCCTACATGTTTGTGTGAATGTTTCTTTCCTGTGAATCGAATAGACTAGTGACCTGTCCAGGGTCATGCCTTTTCCCCAATGAGCTCAAGGATCATTTAAAGCTGGTATGTGGTTGTCATACATACTTCCCGCACATGCTTGTATAGTTATTATATAAGTAATTTTAATGTTCACGATTGTCATTCCTTCCTTAAAAGAAACAATGGTAGATATTTTAGACAGAACAGTCCTGCTTACCTGAATTGTACTATTTTTTTCAAAAAGCAAATACAATAAGAAGTTTTACAGACTTTGGATTGATTTTCTCAATATTTCTGTTTATGTCAAGTAACCAACATCCCAAAAAGAAAAACAGATTTGCTTTCAATACAGTATGACTTCTGGGCTTATACTCCAGAATTATTTATTTTATTTTATTGCTTACAATGTCTGATTGTCTCAAGGGCCAGTTTTATGAATGTATAGTTTTTTATAGTATATTTAACCATTTTATTTTTCATAGTATATTTAACTATTTACAACAGTTTGTTTCAGCTGTTGCTTTGAAAGTGCTTTATAAATAAAGTTGAGTTGAGTCTCCAACCAGGAACTGCTTTTGCAAATACATAAAATCAGTACTGTAAATAGCTCAATTCAGGAATATGGCACTAACTGTAAAATTAATAGATTAATAGAATTTAATATGATGGATTCTCAACTTTTCAAGATACTTTGATACTCACTCATGTTCTCTTCCTCATCCACATCCATAGTGAAAAACTTTTGCTGAGCACGAGCCAGCTGCTCCCTGACTCCACCTAAAACAGATACAACCATTGAAACTGTTAGAACATCCTCCTTTGATGCAAGCATACAAAATTCATATTTTACATAACCGCCCTTTAAATGGCTGCAAAAATACAGAGGTAGAACTTGCAAGCACACATAACAACAGCAAAGAAAACTGCGTTGATTCTGAAGTTAAATAAACAGTATGTGCATAAATATTCAATAGCAAAACCTAATCTGTTGGAGTGATGGAAAACAGAACACGGTTGCAGATGACAGGCTGCAATAGAGAGAGCAGTCTATTGTAACCTTAATATCCACTGGATTAGAACTCATTTTTATCTGCCTTCCAGGACAAATACAGCTGTTGAAATTAACAATCTTACTAGTTAATAAAACACAGATTTATATCACCAACATAAGAAAAGACATTAAAAAAAAGAACATATATTTCTTTATTTAGTAGATAGTGGGATGCGTTGAGAACAAAATAACATAAACATGATCAAAATGTAAATCAAAATGATTATTCCATGGAGGTCTGGGTTTGATATAATACTCAAAATCAAAGTGGAAAATCAAATGACAGGCTGATCCAACTTCAGTGGAAATTGCTCAAGGCAAGTTCAAATGAGGCTCAGTAGTGTGTGTCCTCCACGTGCCTGTATGACCTCCCTACAACACCTGGGCATGTTCCCGATGAGGCGGAGGATATTCTCTCCTACGACCCCCTCCATGTCTCCTGGTGTACTGGCCTGTCTCCTGGTATCTGCTCCATGCTCTGGACACTGTGCTGA
>JAOUQT010000044.1:14202432-14217787 GCA_025769995.1 Xyliphius kryptos | reverse complement strand
AACAAAAATTACCAAACATTGAAGAAATCTACTTTTGTTTAACTGGATAGGTTTTTAGCGCATATATTTTAAATCAGCAGCATAAATAAAACGACAGCCTTCAAATGCTATCATTAAAGTTGTGAACATGGTACATAGTCTGTTTAAAGAATTACTAATAAAGTGCAGTGGAAGTGAGAGGTTGATATGTGCTGTCTGCCTCTTAATCTTCTTTCTGAAATTGTATGCGCAAATATATCTGTAAAAATTGGTCGTAATTAATGCAGTTTCTATATTTAGTGGAATTTTGTTGAGGTTATATTAAAAAGGAAAACCATGAAACACTAAAATATTTGTTAAAAAAAATATGTGATGTAATATCATAATTCTGTACCACATACAAAGGTGAACTTTGAAGGACGAATTGGGTTTTAGTAGATGAAATGAACATGCCCCGCCCAGGCTATCCTGTCCATCAATCATAAATCAACAGTTACATCGTTATCTCAGAGATTATCTGCTCATCCAAAACTGAGTTTTATCTAAGTATTAAATAATCATGGGTGGATAAAGCTGTAAACATATTTTATAAGGTGACCCTTGTGTCTGTGTTTTTAAAACATTATGTTCGAACATGCTTAACTCTAGTAATATGATATCTGATTTAAATGGCAAAGTACCTTTGGATAAGCCATTTGAAAATGCTAAGCATTATAAACTAAAACAAATTGGCATTCACTAATAATTAACAAGTACTTTTCTGCACCTCATTCATTAAACAATAACTAATCAGTAACCCTTTTTACCAGCCAAGCGATCTGCTGATCTATAAACACAAAGCATTTTAAATCTAAGAGCATGTAGGAAAAAAAGATCAGTAATGCTGCATTGTTCTATCTATGTTGCAAGGCTAAACACAAACCGTGGTGAACCGACAAAGATGAGAAGTTTATCTGCATGAGATGCACTAAAACTATTTGTAGTCACTCATTACAGCTCTTGGTGTATAAACATTTTTGAGCTTTAAAAATATTACCTCAAGCAAGTTTCCGTAATGACTATTATCACACACATCAACAACCATAGTTAGACATGAAGCAGCAAGCATGCTAAAGCAGAAGCATTTTCAGCAACTTTTTGTGCAACATTTACCGTCATATTACTCTGACTAAGTCACTCGATTGCTTAAAGCCAGTTAAAAACAACTTTAACAGAATAACATAGCTAGCCCCACAAAACATGGTTTTGCAAAGTACTGTGTGCAGGAACTTGAGGTGGGAAACCTCAACCTGTTATGTGCCTTAAGCAGGCCATAATACTATACTACAGTAGAGTGCAACAGCTTTTGTGGCTAAAAAGTTTTTACAGACTCAATGAGCATCCAACTTTATTCATGCCTATGACTTATAGTGTTGTAATTAAACTATGTATAAGCCTTGATGAGGTAACACTAGTGTTGAAAATTCTAAGTTCTCCTATATTAGGATAACACATAAGAACTTGACATTTTCAGCAATAGTGTATAATCACATCATACAGATAAACCTTTATATTTTGAAATCTTTTCCCTGTTTTTAACATCACTGCCGTAGCTTGCATTGCTATGGAAATTTAAGTATTAATTACATGGAGCAGTGGTGTTTGTATTCACTGTTAACCTAATGTTATATCATCGGCTTTATTAACAACAAAAAAGCAATGTTCATTCATTCATTCAGGGCGGCACGGTGGCTTAGTGTTTAGCACATTCACCTCTTAGCGCTGGGGATTCATGGTTCGAATCCCACACACACACACACACACACACACACACACATATATATATATAGACTATATGGGCAATTTAGAGCAGTCTATTTACATTAAAAACATGTTTTTGGACTGTGGGGGGAAACTGGAGAACCCGGAGAAAAGCCATGCAGACACGGGGAGAACATGGAAACTCCACCCAGATCGGGATTCAAACCAGGAATCCCCAGTGCTGAGAAGCAAATGTGCTACAACTAGGCCACCGTGCCAATCGGAATGTTGATTTTAATTTTAATTATTTTTTATTTAATCAAAACCAGCTTTAAACAATTTGCCTACCTTCAACTAAACCCTCTGGCTAAATCTTCTAAATGCCAGATTTTTAAAATTGATGAACTTTACTCAGTTTGAGTCCCAACACCTGTCTGATCGCTACACGTGTATTTCTTTGATTTTTAAATAAGTGTTCATACACTCACATGTAGTCCTATGTAATAAGTATTAAAAAACATTATTTTATTATTTTATATTTCCTTTATATGAGCTTCTTATTCTATGAAGTGATCCTGTGGATCATTATTGTAGGTCACACAGTGGCTAGCTTTGTTACCCTATAAGAAGAATATAAGGTTTACTTTCTAAATGATTAACAGGGTACTTCGAGTTTGCACCTTTATTGGATTCATACAGAAGAATTTATCTTTTGCCCACCGAGTGCTGGGCTTGCCTCCAGCAATCCTTATTATTCTAACTGATATGTGATGTTAACAAAAAAATACACATATCAAAGTGAACCATTTGTGAAATTTGTCAACAACATCTTAAAAAAAAAGGTTAAAGTGTACTTACTTCAAATGCTGTTTGAATGTAGATAGTATTTTTTATTACTTGCAGGGTAGATCTGTGACTCTGAAATTGGTATCATGCCACAAGTTCAAGTAAAGACCGAAGTACAGAAGGTCCTCAATAAAACCACACCAGGACTGCAGATATGGAGAATTGAGGTGAGGGATGGTTATCCAAACCTGCTGAATAAAGATTTTTTATAAGCAAAGAGCTAAGCTAAAAATTTATTGTTATGATTATCAACAAATATATCATTTTATAATTTTATCATGATTCATTCAAAATCTTATGTCATAGAAAATGGAAATGGTACCTTGCCCACCTAAAACATATGGACATTTTTTTGAGGGTGACAGCTATATAATACTACATGTAAGTATTCACTGCAAAAATGTGGCACGTAAAATGACTACAATTCAATGCCAAGTAACGTCTAATAAACTTTGAATAGTGTACAATAAGATGATTAGGGCATTAAATATACTTTTTATATTTTTATCAGACACAAAAGACAAGCAGTTCCTTTAGCTATGACATTCACTACTGGCTGGGAAAGTCAACCTCTGTGGATGAGCAGGGAGCTGCAGCCATATATACCACTCTCATGGATGATCACCTGGGGGGTGTTGCAGTTCAACATCGTGAGACACAAGGCTATGAGAGCCCCACGTTTCAAGGCTACTTCAAACAGGGCATAATGTAAGAGCTATAATTTATATATTAAGTGTGAGATTGCTGTGATGCCATTAAATTACCAAAGGTTTTTCTTAAAAATTAATAGTTTACGTTTTGCTAATTAACATCCATGGATGGTGTGTAATTAAATAAAATAATTTTTCAGAACTTGTACTGAAAGAAAAAGGTTCTCACTGGATTTTTAAATTTTTTTTTGCATCTCTTAAAACATGAAAGTACAAAAATTTGACATGCTTATTTTCCCCCAATATTAATGAATGTGTGCATGTTGCATTCCACCTTGCGCACAGTAATTCTGGGATAGGCATTTAGACCCTGACAAACCTGAATTAGATGAACCATCAAAATGCTAAATAAATGAATGTACAAACTTAACCATGTTCTTTATAAACTGATTTGGGAATAGCTTTTATTTTGCATCATTCCGTGTTTTTAATGTTCAAGGGCCCATGTCTAAAACATCTACTGCTAGGATTTTTCCTTAATGAAAATCGTAATGATACAATTAAGTACTTTTCTTTACCACAGTTATAAAAAGGGTGGAGTAGCGTCAGGGATGAAGCAAGTTGAAACCAACACCTACAATGTTCGCAGACTGTTGCATGTGAAGGGAAAAAAGCATGTAGTGGCTGGAGAGGTAAACACAAAATGTTATTTTACAATTACGTTATTCTATGGGATGAAGGCAAGGTTTATATTTATACATGTGCACTTATATGGTAAGCAGACCTTATTTTTATTTACCAGAAAAAATGCATATGACAATTTAATAAAGCTGATCCTAGAATTTAATATTTGTTATACATTGGCTTATAAACAATGCAGTAGTTATAGACAACATTAGCCAAGAGAGCCAGCTGCTGCATATGTAAATATTCACTACCTAGACCATTAGTTTTTTTGGCTACCATTGCATGTATTCTTTATTTAAAGTAAAGTAATAACATTTAGATATTTTTATTTTATTATTTCAACTTATTTTTTTAATTTCATGAAAATATTTTTTCAAAAGCACAATTTTAATTTGCCCACATGAATGTTAGAATAGTTAAACAATAAATACACTTACAAATACTAATCTAAATAAAAAGTAAAATAGATGGTTTAAAAACACAAAAGAATACCCTTGATATTTTCTTTAATTTAAAAAAGTCTTCACATGACCAAATCTTGTGTAAATTTACAGCAAATAAGCAGCATATTAACAAAAATACCGTAGCTTTATTTAATATTTGCAATTAATCTGAATTAAATAATAATCTAGAGTTAATATAAAGAGGGAAATTTTACAATACAAGTAGTGAGGATCATTAAAATGAGTGACCAAATTTCATGTAGTATAATTTCACTCATTGTCTGTTGCCTAAAGCAATTTCTAGAACAGTGATAGTTTTAACACACAGTAAAGTGGTTGAGTATTTTTTACAGGACAGCTGTAATTAAAATAACGTGGGTTAATCTGCTCAGATGAACATATAGGATAAATTAAAGAATATTATTAAAACACAATGACAAATTTATTTATTCATATCTTTAAAAAAAAGTCATGTTTCCATGCTTATATGTAAGTGCTTTGTTCTACAGGTGGATATGAGTTGGAAAAGCTTTAATAAAGGTGATGTTTTCCTTCTGGACCTGGGGAACCTTATCATTCAATGGAACGGCCCAAAAAGCAACCGCATGGAAAGACTGAGGGTAAATCTTTTTTCATTGGAAGAACAAGTAAATAATGAATGGCAGTTGTAATTATGGTTAATATAAAAATAGGAAAGGACTGTTAATGGTTAAAAAAAATCTAAAATACTGAATTAACTATAAGAATTTTACAATAAGCAATTATTATTGTAATCTGTTCCTATAGGGAATGAATTTAGCTAAGGATATTCGTGACCGTGAGAGGGGAGGACGAGCTCAGATAACAGTAGTGGAAGGAGAGGATGAGAAGTCTTCTGAAGAGGCCATGAAACTGATGATACAGGCTTTGGGAGAGAAAAGGGACATAAAAGAGCCTATTCCAGATGAGGTGGTAGACGAAAAGCTAAAGTCCAGCATCAAACTATTTCAGTGAGATCATATTGTTATATATTTAATAATGATTGAAAATTATTATAAATTGCAAACACATTTGCATGCACCTATCAGAATTTAACAGTTATTTATTAATAATAAATAGAACTTTACAAAAATGTTTTGAGCAGCATTTCAGATTCTGAAGGAAACTTGGTGGTTCAGGAGGTGGCCGTGAGGCCACTAATACAAGATCTGCTTAATCCAGAGGTGAGAAACAAACATTTCTTTAGACCACTCTTTGTGGTCAAGATTTTGACCTATGTGCAGTAGATATTATGATAAATACAGGCACTGACAACAGCTTGTCACATAATGATATACTAATTTAAATGGCTTATAACTTCATTTGTTATCAATCAATTGTTACATTACAGGATTCACTTTATTGTCAATGTCTTTCACATTAATTACTGGGTGCAAAATGAAATAGTTAAAAAGTGTCCTGATGTTCAGAGCTTGGTAAAGCCCATAGCATCTTTTTTTGCAAAGACAAATGTTATGTCATGTCTTTAAATGATTCAAGCAATCATAGATTAGAGCGTCACCTGGAACAAATGATGTAATTAAACACATTCCCAAGTGTGTATAAAAAGAATCCCAGCACACCAGACTTTCATCTTAAGTGCAACCGGACCTGACAACATGCCAAAGATTCAACCAACTACCAAAGCGCTGATCATAAAGTCCTTGAAGGCCAAGTCTGCAGCTGAGGTGGCAGACATCCTAATATGTTCCCAAACGTTAGATAAAGAAGATAAGAAAAAGATTCCAAGAAACTGGTAATGTTCATGACAAGCCAAGAAAACCTTTTAAGAGGAGAGTTTCCTACAGTCCAGCGCCAGCCCTTTTTGAATTGCAGTGGAGCTACATGAAAATCGGTCACCGGAAAACACTGTATATATAAGAACAGTTTATTTATCAAGTCAATTTATTTCATGCAGTGGTCTCCATGGCCGAAATAGTGCTCATAAACCAGCATTAAACAGAAAGACAATAAAAGTGGCATAAGTTTAACTTTTCTGCTGAATCATCCATTGAACTGCACACCAGTCACAGCAAAATCATTCGGTATTGAATCTTGATGCAAGAGCTGTGCAGCGTGGATGGCAACATCAACAGCCAAAAGTATCACGACATTCTTGCTGCCCATTGTTGTTTAAACCACAAGGCAAATTCTGCAACAGGATACTTCTGCCTCAATGTCAAAGTTCCTGAAAGCAAGGAAAATCAAGGTTCTCCAGAACTGACGCGCCCAGTCACCGGCCAGTTACCCATGTCTCGGGTAAGATGAAGGAAGAGCTTTGAAAGATGAAACCAAAGAAATCTTGATGAACTCTGGGAGCCCTGCAAGAATGCTTTCTTTGCCATTCCAGATGACTATCAATAAGTTATTTGAGTCATTGACAAGTCGTATGGATGCAGTCCTTCAAATTCATGGAAGTCCTATACCATGTTTATTATTTTTTCCAAGGCATGAGGAACTTATGATTTTATGTCATTGTAGCATGTTAACAATTTAAAGTAAAGTACATGTACAATTTCAACATTATTTTTGCATACGACAATACTTTTGTTCAAGCAAAATCTGACCTTTCTGTCCTAATTAAATAATTAAAATTAATAAATGTTACAAAACATTCTTTTGACATAAGCATAATCCAGAGGGCTTGCCTTGCATATAATCCATTTGTGATTTTAATCGGTCAACTACAAATCAAGTTATTTGTACTTCCTATAACTTGGATAAGCGACAAGAATTTTGTCAGCGACTGTAGTGTGACTATTAAAAAATACAAAATGTCTATACAATGGTATGTCAAAATAGCATGGGGAAGTCTGCACAAACCTAAGTCAGAAAAATGTATCATGAGTTTGGTGCACAAACTTCCCTTTTAACCAAGACTAGGTGGAGTATTAATTTCTATGAATCAGTGATTTATAATGTGCTATAAATGGACTCATAAAACTTTATAAATTATTTATAATGTCATAAGCCTTAATGTACATAGATGTTTATGATTACACATTACATGTTAATATACCTAAGGCTTTTAAAAAACACAAAATGACAACATATAAAACAAACCTAAATAAACTTTAAATTTATTGTTATTATAAACATTATTTCTTAATATAAGACAATGTCATTTTACTGTAAGTTTGTAAAGAGCATTTATGGTGTTTTATATGTTGGTATGTGCTCATATTTACACAGTTTAGTTTCAAGGCTAATAAATAAAACCCTTATCTAATGACTGTAAAGAGAGTTTACAAGCTTTCAGAAATGAGCACTTATACCACAAATAATTGGTATCCATACATTTTATTTAAATAGGAGACAGTTTTGTAAAAGAAACATTTTAAAACTTGACATTGTTCTCATCAATAGATTGCCAAACAGTTAATAAGAATGTTTTGACACTTTGTATTATAAAGAATGTATGGTATATTATTACAACAGTATGTCTATAAAGAGTGTGATTATGAACATCTATGTACATTCCCAACAGCTCATGAAAAGCGTTATGAATACTTTATAATGCATTGTAAATACCCGATTCATAGAAAGTGTAATCATGGAAATCTTAAAAGCAATAATTAATAGTATAACAAACCTTCATTGAAGGGCAGAGTTAGGGTCCATGTCTTATGTAATCACGTTACGTGGAAGCACAAAACAAAACAATAAGAAACAATTGGGCATTGTCAATTTGATGCAGTTATTGCAAGCGATATGTAATTAAATGTTGACCCTTTAGACATGACAAGACTTTAGACATGGTTTCTGTCTTTAACCATATATAAAAATAGACCTGAAAGTACTAACTTGAAGCTTTACATTTGTTCAACTATCGGAACAACTGTGGTAGGGCTCTTTTTTTAGTCTCTGAGTAAAACTGCCTACGGATGATTTGAACCAGTAAATGAGAGTAAATACTGTGTAAAGGCCATGGTGACGCATAAAGCAGGAAGTTTTCATGAATGTAAAATGTTAAACCATGTGGCATGACCCAGTTTATGAGCTCTTTTAGTAATAAAATACATGGTCATAAAATAATAAAATATAAGCAAGAAGATAATCCGTGTTTAATCAAAGAGTTAATTGTAAAGCTACAAACAACTTATTTAATGAGCAGGAACTGAAAGTAACTTACTTCTGCTTTAAAACTGGGCTTAAGTACAACATTTTAGCATTTTAGATCAAGAGTGAACAGCCAGGACGAAAAAGGAAGCACAATGACTATATTAATTCGGTTTAAAAAAAAAAAAAAAATGAAAAAAAAAAAACCTTTGAGAAGAATACGCTTCAAAAAAAAAAAAACTTTTTTTATTTATTTTTAGAGATGATCCAATACAATCTAAGACAATTGTTCAAAATCATATTGGGTATAAAATGTAATGTAAATAACTATCAACCTAATACCAAACTGCAATAAAAACATGCCTTATGCCTTTTAAAGGACTGCTATTTGCTGGATCAGGGCGGACTACGGATCTTTATATGGAAGGGCAGAAAGTCATCAAAAAGGGAAAGGTCAGAGTCATTAGAGAAAGCTGAGGTAAGATCTGACTAACATTCAAACACACCTTTGCTTACAAAATGTTTTAATAAATGGTGTACAAGTTCTATTTAATGTCTTACTTTAAACTAAGTGCAATAATATGAATTAAGCAAATTCTCTATTTATAACATGTGCAATCCCAACTGTCAATGCAATACATTGGCAAATAAAGATTTGCAGAAAGTGCAAGAAAGTCATTCATATTCTAAAAAAATCTTATTTTGCATACCATAAAAACTAAACAATATCTATTTTTAATTTTTATTAAATTAAGGCATATAAAAAGGCTAAAGGCTACCCCCCGTCTACCTATGTGGAGACGGTGAATGACGGCTCTGAGTCCTCAGTGTTTAAGCAGCTTTTTCAGAAATGGACGGTAAAAGGACAAACAACTGGAATGGGCACGACACACAGCCCAGGAAAAATAGGTCAGTTAATCTTAAAAACACTAAACTTAAGTAAAAGTAAAATAATAATTGTCTTTGCACTTTTTATTGATATATGTAGCTAAAGTCGAGCAGATAAAGTTTGATGCCACTTCAATGCATGCAAGGCCTGACATTGCAGCCCAGCAGAAAATGGTGGATGATGGATCTGGTGAGGCAGAGGTAAGGAATTATTAAAGAAATATCTAGGCAAAGAATTGTTATTAATTATTTAAACAAGCAATGTTTTATTGCTGGATATTAAACAAGACATTTAAGTTTTCGAATGCTGGAAGTCGTATGTACATCAGATAAACTGAATAAACCATGGGGGTACACTATTTGGAAAACATTTTCTGGTTTAAGAAAGACCGGTTTCTCTGTTGTCTGTCTAGCATCAAATATCCTAGAAGGTTGGTGTAATGTCTAGGTGGCATAATTTTTTTCATTTCACTGCAGGTTGAATATGTTTTTGTTTTTGCAGGTGTGGAAAATAGAAGACAATGAGCTGGTCTCTGTGGACAGAAAGTGGTTGGGGCATTTTTATGGTGGTGACTGCTACCTCATCCTTTATAAATATGAAGTCAGCAGCAAAATCTACTACATTCTTTACATTTGGCAGGTATGTGCCAATAATGTTCTTCTTCGCTCTTCATGGTCACTGCTTATTTTTGCATTACCTGTTATATATATAATAATTTTTCAGGGACGTCATGCAAGCACAGCTGAACTGACAGCATCTGCATATCAGGCAGTCATTTTGGACCAGAAATATAATGGTGAACCGGTGCAAGTTCGTGTTCCTATGGGGAAAGAGCCCATGCACCTCATGGCTATTTTCAAGGGCAAGATGGTGATTTATGATGTATGTCAGTATTATAATTGTGCTAATTGTAAATACAATATAGACATTTTCAGTCACAAAAACTCACTTGTTGTTTGTAGGAAGGAAAGTCAGGGGATGAGTCTTCCTTCAATAAGCAGGCACAGAGACTTTTCCATGTTCATGGCTCAAATGAGTTTAACACACGTGCCATTGAAGTTCCTGCCCGTTCCTCTTCACTTAACTCCAATGATGTGTTTGTCCTCAGCACACCAAGCTGCTGTTACCTGTGGTATGGAAAGGTAAGTGTGAACTTAATTCTCAAAAATGACTGAGCTAAATTTGCTTTTTCATATACCTAAAACTATTCATTATATATATTTTTCAATAAAAGTAAATCATCATGTTGATTGTGCCAAAAATTATTCTGCATTGCCAAAAACCCCACTTATCAGCCATTTAACTAGCCAATACCAATACTTCTGACTTATATAAGCTTCTGATCTGGTGTCAACTCATCACAAGCTCGGCAACATTTCTCATTAACTGAATTGATTTTCAAAAAAAATAAAGAAAACAGCCCAATAGTACTGTGGACAATTCTACTCATAAACCAGTGTCAGTACGTTAAGACTTTCAATTTATTTATGTTAAGACTTTGCCATCAACAGTGACTATGAATGCTTTACTTTTTGCAGTAAGAGGGGGGGGGAAATCAACAGCTGTTATGCTAAAAGTAAGAACACCTCTGGGCAGAATGGTTTAATTCCATAAATAATGCAAAGCTCAATGTGTACATACTGAGCAATTTTCCATGTTTTATTTCTCTCATGCAAACCATGTAACATGCAGTGCAATAATACAGGCACAAATGCAGCAAAAAAATATAAAAAAAAAAAAATAAACAGTGCAAAACATAAAACTAATAATAATAAAAACAAAACAACAGCAATATAACTCTAGACCATTACAATTGCATGCAACAAATGTTTGGGAGATACATAACATAGGGAAGGTTGTTCTGCAGTATCATATCCAAATGCAAAACATGATCATATAAGTCCAAATTTCAAACCACTAACTGAAAATTTCTCAGTGATCAGAGGTGTCAATGTGTTGGTAACACAACAAGGTATTTTTTTTCCTAAACATTTACTGGTTTATATATGTATACATTTATAATAATAAAATATATATTTTTTTTATTTAATAATAAAAATGTGTACAGTCATGCATACTTCATGATACATTCTATTATGGAGATCAAGTGTAAATATTTTAGAATATGTTAAATTTTTTTCAGATTAACTATAAATAAGGTAGAGTAAACTGTCTAAAAGAATTGGCAATTGCATTAAAAAAAAAGCATTTAGTCATTCATTAATCACAGATTTTACAACTGATGTTCTTGTATTGCTATATGACTTAATTTGTTGTTAACTTTTTGTGCTTCTTAAAATTCTATGATTTGTGACTTTCAGTCTTTAGAGCCTTGCAGGGTGGTTTTTATGTAAAAAAAATAAAAAAATTAAAGAAAATAAAAAAAAAAGTGCCAGAGGCAGCATGAATCGTTTGAATTTTTAACCCTGCAGGGCTGCAGTGGGGATGAACGAGAGATGGGCAAAACTCTGTCTGACATTATTTCCAGAAGAGAAAAGCATGTCATAGCAGAGGGACAGGAACCTGCTGATTTCTGGGTGAACCTTGGAGGAAAGTCCCAGTACCCAAGTAATAAGAGGTAAAACAACAAATTCTCATTAAAAAACATAAAGGGAACTTATGTCATATATAATATGTCATTCTGATCAAACTCTTTTTAATGGCTAGACTGCAGGAAGAAAACAGCCAAATCACTCCCCGCCTTTTTGAGTGCTCCAATCAGACAGGTCGATTTGTTGCAACTGAAATTACCAACTTCAACCAGGATGACCTGGATGAGGATGACATCATGCTGCTGGACACTTGGGATGAGGTTCAGAATACCAAAATTCTAATTACATTATATTTAAGTTTTCCACCAAAATTCTTCAATGAAAATGTTTAGACTGCATTTTCACACCAAAAGTTTTTTTTTTTTTTAACACAGGAACTAAGGGAACACAGTAGAGTAACTAAAAGTAGATAAATCATAATACCAATATAAGTCATGTTAGGTTTCATTACCCAGTATTTATTGTACATTTTGATAAAAAATAAAAATAAAAAAGACAACACTGATTATTTGTTGAAATACTTGCGCAAAGATTATTTTCAATATTTAATCATTTCTCACTTTTCAGCTAAATATTAACAATATATTTCTGTGAATTTATAACACTTATTTAATAAATGATTTCAGTATTTAGATTGTTTAGTAGATTATTTAGATAAATATATTTAGATATTTAGATAAATATATATTACATAAATCAAGGTTTAAAAATCAGTTTGGATCGGTGGGGCTTAAACCCGTCGACTTATAAATAGTGGCTTTAAGGTTGTGGTTTAATAATTTGTGTAGTTGGTCTCTAAATAGATAAGATCCAAATAGTGAATGCTCCTGAAAAATGGACCAATACTTTTTATCCAATGAAGTATTTACACAGATGGAAAATCACCAGTAGGCAATTACATATTGAATAATACTTTTAGTTTTAGCGTAATGACGTTTTGTTAATTGATAAACTTTACTCAGTTGTAAATCTAACACCATTACAATGCTTCACAATGTTTTAGATTTTCTTGTGGGTTGGAAAAGGTTCCAATGACACAGAGAAGAAGGAGGCTGTGGTCACTGCACAAGAATACTTAAAAAGTCATCCTGCTGGAAGAGACACAGACACTCCAATTATAGTGGTGAAACAGGGTTTTGAACCACCCACATTTACAGGCTGGTTCCATGCCTGGGACCCTCACATGTGGAGTGTAAGCAAATGTTAATTCGACCTATTAAACATTTATCAGGTGATTATCTACTCACTCTCAATTTAATGTGTTCAATCAATCAAAATGTGTTCTGCCTTCTCAGGGTGGAAAATCATATGAGGATCTAAAATCAGAGCTCGGAGATGCAACTGATGTCATTAGGATTACAGTGGTGAGTCATATTGTACAGTAAGGATGTATAGGCAAACACAAGATGTGGCCCCTGTCTATGCACAAAGAGTATATAGTCATGCAACTGTTTTCATAAATTATAACATTTTAAATATAGCTAAGGACAACAACTAGGCAATTTTATGAGCTAAAAATTTTAAAAAGTAAAATTTCCAAGTTTTGCACGTGGGATTAAGTAGAAAAGTCTTTACTTGTATTAACAAAAAGTCACATGCTATTTTATCCAAGCAGAAGCTACAATTCATGCCACTTGTTTAATCACAATCTTGGCCATGCCTGTATCTATTTTACTGTAATGAAAAAAAGTTGACACTGCAGAACACAAACCTAGACTATATTTAGTATTAGAAAATAATGTGAAAGGATAATGCATGATCTTAAAAGTTTTAGCATTTTTAAGTTATTTGTAATACAGCAGACTATTGTAAAGTATTGATTATTGTTGCAAATAACTCACACATTATTGTTTGTTGTAAATGTAGGACCTGACCAACTCTCTAACCATCTCAGATTCAATAAAAATGCCTCTGTCTCCATCTACATTGCCAAAATATCCAGCCAATGAACTGGTTAACTGCCAAGCAGAGGACCTGCCAGATGGAGTTGACCCAACCAGAAAAGAGGTATTTGCATGAAAAGACTAATTAAACAAAGCAGTAATAATTAAAATTTGTTTAGTACTGAAGTGATGGCCTAAAAGTAAATTTAGAAATGCAGCAGCCAGGATACTTTCTGTGTGGAGTTTGCATCTGAAGTCTTTATAAATTTTTTTACGAATAAGAAAAATTCTCC
Source organism: Xyliphius kryptos (assembly GCA_025769995.1). Lineage (NCBI taxonomy): Eukaryota > Metazoa > Chordata > Actinopteri > Siluriformes > Aspredinidae > Xyliphius > Xyliphius kryptos. Next base: position 14,203,748 of record JAOUQT010000044.1, on the reverse strand, counting down.
AAAGAGGACAGGTCATGATATTAAATACTTTTTACAGACCATATATTACAGTTTACTTTAAACATTACCTGAAAGATGCTATCATGTTACTTTCTCTTCTGTCCTTTTTAGGATTATCTCTCAGAAGAAGATTTTAGTTTAGTCATGGGGGTTTCACGTATGGACTTCTGCTCCATGCCCTTGTGGAAACAGAAAAATCTGAAAAAAGAAAAAGGGTTGTTTTAGGAAAGGAGCATCAGTGATACGACAAACAGTTCAATTACACTACAGTGCACTTAACTGCCTCTATTATGGGATTATAAATTTACTTGTTTACATACTATTGTTATAAATTATTACATTCATTTAATTCAACAGTTTAAAATGTAATTAAATTATGCAGTGCATTGGGTAAAACCACTTTACAACCATGTCTTCAAAAAGCCACTAGTTTGTAGTTTGGAAAAAAAGGAGGTACAAAGGAAGCTTGTTTGTAGTACTGGTATTGTAAGAAATGCTAAAAGCCATTTTAAATAACCAGTTTCACTCCAGCATTAACAGCAACATGGCCTAGTTCCAATGAACGGTTTTGTAAGAATCATTTTGAAATACAGTACTTTAAAAATTGCCAAGAAATAAAATTAAAAAAAGTTGTTATAAAACTTTTTTTTTGTAATTGTCTTTCTTGTAAAATCGAATTTTCAGCAGGAAGTAGTTAAGGGTAAATGGTTTACTATTTTGCTGTTGCTTTTAGAATAATTACATTTTTCAAATATGATTTTTTTTAATAAATAAGTATACATATTCATCTTAATAAATTGGAATATCATCAAAACCTTAATTTATTTCAAAACAAATAATAATAACAAATGTTCTCCCCGTGTCCGTGTGGGTTTCCTCTGGGTTCTCCAGTTTCCTCCTACTGTCCAAAAACGTGGATACCAGGTAAGTTGAATGCTCTAAATTGCAGCATATATTGTGTGTTTGTGTGTGTGGATGTGTGAAGGAGTGTGTGCCAAGCTATGGATTGGATCCCTGTCTTGGGTGTATCCGCCTGGCACCCGAGATTTTCTCCCCTGGATGGGCATGGAGAACCCCACCGCGACCCTAGTAGAGGAATAAGCAGAAGAGGATGGATAGAATGGGATGGGATGGGATGGATGGTAGTAGGCCAACATTTCTGAGTTAAATCTCTTTTTTTTACACACTTTTATTCAGCTTCACTTGTCTGTTTGTCTGTTTGGTACAAATTTTGTAATAGATTTTTCGACCACTTCCCGATGTTCAATTAAGCTGAAATTTTGTATACAGGCTCACTCTCGATGACAATACATGAA
>JAOUQT010000044.1:14180706-14196007 GCA_025769995.1 Xyliphius kryptos | reverse complement strand
ACACACACACACACACACACACACACACACACACACACACACACACACACACACACACACACACATACATATATATGTATATATATATAGTGATATAGTGTTGAAAATAAAGCTATTGCTACTTTTACCAACAAACATATTAGTAAAAATAAATTATACCATTTGGATAATATGAACTAGTTATTCATAGGGGAAACTATTACATCAATGATTAATTTTAAAATATACAGTTGAAAATTGCATTTTTTAAGAGCAGTAATGTGTCAAATTAAAAATACAGAGGCAATGTATTTCCTGACAGAAAATTACAGACATAGCATTTAACAACAATTTATGTATCTCCATCTATATACATTAGCATTCATTTGGTCGCAATGTATAGCTACTTTTTTTTTTTTAGTTACACACCCAATAACTAAAAAGGTTGTCAAAACTGACAGGAACTTTTTAACTAGAATGCCAGTAAAATGGGAAAAGTGTTACCACTTAAACGAATTTAAAGTATTTTGTCGGTGGCTTTACAGCAAGTATCAAAAAAATAAACCTGGAAGAGCAGACTGTGTTATTTCTGTGTGGAGTCTGAATGTTCTCTCTATGCCCCATCTTTTGGAAGCTTCATTTAAAAACATAGTAGTAGGATATTAGAGACACTAAAGTGATCTTTATTATGAAGGTATGCATAAACATGTTTGTGTGTCTGCTCTGTATTGGATTAATAACCTGTCTAATGTAGGTTTTTTTTTTAAATAAGTTATATTTAAGTATTTGTATAAAGTAAAGTAAGTATAAATGAACCATACAAGAGCTATTACGCTGCAAATTAGCTTTGACGGCATTATTTGTTTCTATCATTTTAACTGTAAGTCTTAAACAAAAGATTTAACAATACGTTTATTACCTTGCGTTGTGAGGCTTTCTCAGAAAGAAGTGGTGCTGCTAGCACCTTTTGATTTTTTTGGCCATCCACCCCCTTGGGGATATAGGAATAAGAGCCGCCGACTTGAGGATCATGACCCCATCTGGAGATCAGCACTTTGGACACATCAGGAACTGACCAGCCAGTAAAGGATCTGAGTAATCTAGCAAATAGAAATACATAGATGTCAGAAATAAACATAGCCCTTCATAATATAATTATAACATCTGTTTAAATAGTACTCTACCTCAAACAGGTATCCACAATTTCACTGTCCTGCAAAGTCTCCATATAAAGAGCTTCTTTGCCTGTAATCCAGCCACAGAGTACTGTAGGGTGACGTGCCACAGTATCAAATCCAGTGATCTTCTTAAACCATGTCTTTTTCCAACTATCACCTTCAGTTTCGGCATCATAGACTTCCCTATCCTCTGGTCCTTTGTCCCACACTAGTTGGACATCCTCACAGTCCTCTGGCCAAAACCTCTTACTGAAACTCAGAAAGATCTTGTCCACAATACCAAAGCCCAGTTTTTCAATGGCATCCAGCTTGTTTTTTGGTAATGCTGGTTCAAACATACTTCCCCCTTGCTTTTTCAGAACCCCCAGAGAGACGGTCACAATCACATGGTCCGCTTCAAAGACCTGCTCATTCTCACAGATCACTTTTACAGGATGGCGAGATGTTTTGTCCAAACTAATTTCCAAATCCCACTGAATTTTCTTCACAGCTGAATTACTTATGATCATTTCTGGTGGGATAATTTCCAGGAGAACATTTAAAAGTGCTTGGTAGCCCCCAGGACCCAGGGTGTTATAAAACTCTCCCTCTAGATCAATAAATTCACTCATCTGAAATGCAGACACATCAAACAAAGAAGAACAAGCCTCATTTGTACACTCGTTTCTCTTGCACCATTCTAAAATTCTTGCGCCATCTGCGGAAGACGCTAAAGAAGATTCAGAAAAGGCTGCATCGAGGTAATCACCCAAAGTAAACCCTTTATACTTGTCTGGAAGCATGTCATCATGGGCTTTGGAAAGAAGTTTTTCAAATAATCCTGTGACCCCTTCACTAACCCTATATGACAGGTGCTTTCCACCCTCCTTGAAGAAGTAATCCTCAAACTCATCTACCGGTGCTTTCTCAGATAACAAATTATGCTTTTTTGCTAGCTCATAAAGAGGGTTACCCTTCTGCCCATGGATCCAGTTGGCACCAAGCTCAATAATGTTTTCTGTAAATGGTTTAATGGTGCCAACTCGACCTCCCAGACGATTTTTAGCCTCGAGGATCTTGACATTCTGAAACCCAGCTTTAACCAAAGAGTTTGCTGCAGCTAAACCTGCGAGTCCTGCACCAACTACGACAATTTTGGCGTCACGGGACATGGCAGAGAATCCACTTAGTACTCACTGAAAAAGAACTAATAACATTGATGAATTGTTATTAAATTGATAAAACTCTGATGTAAATTTAAGAATTAATAAATATATATGACTCACTTAAAAACTCAAAGCCACTTGAAGTCAACAGTTGTCCATTCTGGGTAAACTGACAGTCCTTTTATATTCCACCAAGACCTATTAGTAAAGAAAAAATTGTGAACTTTGGAACTTGTTCTATAGCAGTAAACAGTGACATTAAACATCAACAAAGACATAAATAGTGTAATTTGTTCTGGTCGTTTGGTAAATTAGATTATGTTTAAATTAGTCTAAAAGGGCAAATACAGTTACCATAAACTTTTATTCAGTATTTAAAGAGGCGTATTTATTAAATAGATAAACTTTATGGGAGATAGAGATAACCAACCACTGCTGCAATTATTTTTTGAATTACTACAAATGAATCATTTTATGACTATTATTTACATAATCAATTAATGGATTGTATTTGGAATGTTAACTTTTTGATAAACTCCAAGGTACTTTGAGGACAACCTTTTTAATTATTAAGCTTACAGGTAGACTACTGTTTTGTAATGTGGGCTACATATTTTATCAGATGTTTGGATGTTACATACACTAAACAGACAAAACAGAACAATTTTTTCTTAATTACTTGACAGGTTTGAAGCAGCAGACTCATGCAATCTTATACATTTTATTACACATTATACAATAGTACATAATACAGTATTTCAGTATAAGGGAATATTCTGGCAACTAAACTAAAGCTACAGTAAATCATGTTACTGCCTTTTTCTACGCATTGTATCATAGAAAATAATTTACAAAGTGTCTTGATGTTTCACAAAGGAAAGTATAGTATATTAAAAAACAGTATAAAAAATGAGACAACAAAATGAACTAAGCGACACAGTGGTTTAGTGGTTCGCACATTCGCCTCTGAGCACTGGGGATTCCTGGTTTGAATCCCAATTTGCGTGGGGTTTCTCTGGTTTCCTCCCACATACCAAAAACATGTATACAAGGTAAATTAAATACTCTACATTGCCCTGCATAGTTTTTGTGTGTGTGGCTGTGTGCTAAGCAATGGATTGCTGCCCTGTCCTGGGTGTATTTGCCCAGTGCCCGAGAAGTTCCCTTTTACCTCAAATATGTAAAATTATAATTAATTCAAAAAGATCTTTTTTCAGGTTTTTGTTATTAAAATCTTTATCTAATACAGAATTTAAATGGGATATAAATGTCAAAGTTTAACAAAGAACAGAAAAAAACTAATTTTACTCAGATCACTATAGATTATGCATTTACACATTTGTCCAGATCAGACCTCATGAGCAATACTTTATCCCAGATTACAAGTTGTATAAGAAGTCTTAAGAAGTCACAGGGGCATGTTGTTAAGCACCATGGTAAATGTTTAATAGTTTGGTAAAATTAAAAGATGGTTATTAAATATGTATATGAAGCCATATAATTTAATGATAGTATATAAAAATGTTTGAACAAACCTTACTGTTTTCATAGATTTTAAGGTTTTACATAAAAATGAATTTAGTTACCAGATAATCTGACAATAAACTTCACTAATGAAATAAGAAAATACTAAACAATTTGTAAGTATAACTATGTTTTGGGAACTAAAACTAATCAGAAATTAAACCGTTAATCACTGCATTCTGTTTAAAATAATTGTCACTTCAGGACAAAATAAATTTTGGAGACAGGACTTTGGAAGCACAAAAAAGATTTTTATTCACATGCTGCATTTACATACAGCACATTACTTGTAGTTTGTTGGCTATTGTAGCTGCCTTATTCCCATCACCGATGCTCTCTTCACTTTGTGTTTCTTGCTCCAGCTCATATGGGTTGCATACCACCATTGCACCATGGTTTGCAACAGAACTTCTGTCAGCGTCAATACCCCACTCCATCCAAAGCATTGTTCATTCCTCTACATCCCGGATACACATATATTATTACTAGTGTAAATATTTAATTAAAGCATTTTACCCTTAGTCCACATCTAGTTAATAAAAAAGCTGTTAATTAAACAGAATGTATCAGTAAATCTGTTACAAAATCTGTTTTGATTATTCAGAATAGTGTTCAATGAGCCTCTCTGCTTCTCTGATTCCAGACAGGTAGGCTCCATGAGCATTGGTAAAAAAGTTCACATGTGTGGCTTCACCTGCAAAAAGAATCTGCAAAGGCTACAGACAGACAGACAGACACGGAGAGAGAGACAGAGAGAGATAGGGGGAGAGAGAGAGAGAGACATCATTAAGATTAGGGTAAAAAAAAAAATCGATTTCTAAAACCACATAGTCAATTTCTAAAAACAGAAAAAGGTCAAAGTAAAGTTTCTTGTTGTTTCTAATGACAAATTGTATTCTTTTTGTTAAATACTACATTTAAAACTGATATCTCCAACACACACAAGTTGGAATAAATTCAAGATAATACAGCACGCCGGCCCAGGGGCCGTTAATATATGTTAATCTGTGCAGGTAGTGCTCTGTAGGAGCGTTGGGGTGGACTGCACCCCACCAATGATAAATATTTCATTTAGATTTGACAGACAGCAATATGGTTCTTATTATCTTAAAGTAGGTGTAGGCTTAGGTTTTTTTGCTGCATTTGTACAACGGTCCACACTGCAAAACTTTTCTTTATATTTTTTAACGTTATGATTGGCCAACATGTAACATGTATAAATCTGAAAAATTTTATTTAGCATCATAAATGCAAAGATTTTTTTTTAAAAACAATGTTTATTACCTCACTGTCAGAAGCTTTACTCTCAGATGGAATTGGTGCTCCCAACTCCTTTTGACACTTAACGCCATCCACCCCCTTGGGGATAAAAGAATATGAGCCACCGACCTCAGGGTCATGACCCCACCTGGAGATCAGCACATTGGACACAGCAGGAACTGACCAGCCCGAAAACGACCCAAGTAATCTGGAAAAGAAAAATACAAAAATGTCAGAAACTAACACAACGCTTGATTGAATTTTAATGTCATGCATTTAAAAAGTACTGTACCTCACACAGGTATCCACAATTTCACTGTCCTGCAAAGTTTCCATATAAAGAGCTTGTTTGCCTGTAATCCAGCCACAGAGTACTGTAGGATGACGTGCCACTGTATCAAATCCAGTGATCTTCTTAAACCATGTCTTTTTCCAACTATCATTTTCAATTTGAGCATCATAGACATCCCTATCCTCTGGTCCCTTGTCCCACACTAGTTGGATTCCTGCACAGTCATCAGGCCAAAACTTTTCACTAAAATTCAGGAAGATCTTGTCTACAGTACCAAAGCCCAGTTTTTCAATGGCAACCAGCTTGTTTTTTGGTAATGCTGGTTCAAACATACCTCCCCCTTGTTTTTTCAGAACCCCCAGAGAGACGGTCACAATTACATGGTCCGCTTCAAAGACCTGCCCATTCTCACAGATCACTCTTACAGGATGGTGAGATCCTTTGTCCCCACTCGTTTCCAAATCCCACTGAATTTTTTTCACAGCTGTATTTTTTAGGATAATTTCTGGTGGTAGACTTTCCAGGATAACATTTAAAATGGCTTGGTAGCCCCCAGGACCCAGAGTGTTATAAAACTCTCCCTCCAAAACTTTGTATTCACTGGTTTCAGCTGCAGACACTTCAAAAAGAGAAGAACAAGCTTCGTTTGCACACTTGTTTTTCTTGCACCATTCAAAAATCCTCGCTCCATCTTCCGAAGATGCTAAAGAAGATTCAGCAAAGGCTTCATCCAGGTAATCACCCAAAGTAAGCTCTTTATACTTGCTTGGTACCTCTGATTTGTAGTCATCGGAAGCAAGTTTCTCAAAAAGAGAGTTGACATTCTCAGCTAGCTCATTTGGCAGGTGCTCCCCATTCTCATTAAAGTAGTAGTTGTCAGTGTTCTCAGAATTTGCCAATAGAGTTTCCTCAGCTAAGAAATCATGCTTTTTTGCTAGCTCATATAAAGGGTTACCCTTTTGCCCATGGATCCAGTTGGCACCAAGCTCAATAATGTTCTCTGTAAATGGTTTAATTGTGCAAACTCGACCTCCTATTCGTGTTTTAGCTTCCAGGATCTTAATATCTTGAAATCCATCTTGAATCAAAGAGTTTGCAGCAGCTAAACCTGCGAGTCCTGCACCAACCACCACAATCTTGGCATCACTGGACATGGCCGAGGATTCACTATGTCAGCTATGAAAGATTCAATCAAAATGATAAATATTAGTGTATTGTGATTGTATTACTCTAAATTTAAAAGTTGATATATATATAGATGGAATGTGACTCACTTTTAAGCAATGAAGAGTTTTCTAAGCAGGGACCTTCTTTTTTTCTTTATTAATGCCTATTGGTGGAAAATATATTATGAACCTTGGAACCTTTTCTGTATCACCTGTTTCAATAAAAAAACTCTAATGGGCATAAAATTATTTGCTATGGGTGAATAGTCAATTAGATGATGATTAAATACAGGCAAGTCATTTATTAGCAGCACGTACTATGAACTTTCATTTAATTGTCATATTATATAAACAGACAACTGCTGTATTTATCTATTAATGTAATATATCCGGAATTGACATATGCAAAATTATTTTAAAGACACATCTTCAAATTACAAAAAAAGATTTTATTTTTAAACCTTAGATATGTTTTCCTTTAATTTAGTGCCCAAATGTTTACTGCAGTCATGTCAAAGAGAACTGATTTTCATCATCTATTAACAAATATAAAATATAATTTGAGAATAAGAAACAGTCCCTTATCTGACAATTAAAAAATATATTTTTTTTTTGTTCCAAAAATGCCTGAGCATATGCTGTAATTAGAAAATATAGCAACCTGATGAATGAAAAATCTGGTATATAAATATCTTTTAGTGGAATAAAAACCCTGAACTTTGGAACCTTTTTTCTGTACCAACTGTATCAATACATACCCTAATAGACATAAATTAATTTACTATGGGTGTTTGAAATGATGATTAAATATGAGCAAGTCATTAATTAGCTTGACTTACCATGACCTTTCATTTAAAAGTCATTAAATTGGGTCCATTTAGCAAATGAATAAACTGTATTGATATATAACTGCAAAAATGTGTATTTTTTTAAATATTTTTTATAACACTATATACTTTTATTTTACTTAAGTCTTATAATTTGATATATTGTAATTCTTTTTATTCTGTCCTTTTGCCAGCAATATGAATTTTTCCATAGGTTTATATCTAATCTTACTAATAATAAAAATTATTATTAAAATTATTATTATTTCTACAAATGCATTGTGGTACAACCATAAATGTATGATGTCTGGATAAACAGTAAGAAGTAATTTAAGGATACATCCTACTAATTATAATGCTTCACATATTTTTAAACCTAAGGTAAATTTTCTTTTGTGTCCAAATGCCTACTGTAGCCGACATTGAGAAAAACAGACCTGATTGTTTTCTCTACTAAATAGATATAATGTAATTTGTAAATATTATCCAACAATCTATCTGACAATTTTGACAAAGATATTTCTTGTTCCAGTATGAACTTTAATCAGTAATCATACATTGGGTTTAATAGAAAATCTAGTTCTGCCCTGATCTTGGGCCTATTTGGCACTTTTTATGAACTGGGATGTTTATTGTCATCCAGAATTTCCTGTGATCATTATTTCTAGATGTCATTTTGAATAATTACATTAATATTTCTAAATATATTATTCTGGAATATGGCACAAGGTCACCAGTAAAATATTGCGAGCATACTGCACTTTTATTCTACCTTTATACAGATATTCACATTCAACTTTTAAATAGTTCTTATGAACAGTAATGTTATCCTAATTATCAGGTTTTACCTTAAAATAAGGCATTATTAATAACAAAATTACATACAGCAGCTGTCAAAATCCTAAACTTCAAATTAGATGTCAAATGCTTAGATGATTAATGTTGTATTCATGACTTCTGGAATTCTGCACTGTATAACACACACACAAGCATGCACACACTATACATTTAATAGCTATCCACAAATCTAACCACATAGAGGAAACTATTTGATTAAGTATTTTAGATATTGACTACTAAACAAATAAAAATGACACAAAATACACAAGTTAAAAAGAACCACAAAAGCTTACAGAAAGACAAGGGAACAGAGGCTTTTCAGCTTCTTCTCTTCATCTCTTTTGTCTTTTGATTTTTGCATTCCCAGGGAGTGCCTCACCCTTAATACACGACCAAACACGGGGACCAGAAGGACAGGTAACACAGCCTACAATTCAAAACATATACAAAACAGACCAGAACCATTTCTTTGCTCTTATTTTTAAAAATTGTACTTTTAACAAAAACAAAAAAAATCAAAAACGGCAGACAAATACATAGCAGACTGTTTTATTAGGTGCACCTTGTTGTTTTTACACTCACTGTCCATTTTATTAGTTTCATTTGCCATTACAGAATGTATTTATGGTTTCTCTAGACAGTTGGTTGTTCCAAAATTGTAGCTCTATGGGATCACCATATGTAAAAGTGCAATATGCATAAAAAGTTTGTTTTAAAGCTTAATTTGTTGTAATGCACAGTGACATTAAGGTTTCGTTTTTTGTTTCATGCTGCTTTGGAATACACACACATTCATACATTCATAGAGTAAGAGCCAGGAGAATACCTGGTTCACCACAGGGCAGGCACATAAGCAAACACATTTGCACAGAGAAGCAATTTGATAGCTCTTAAAACATTTGGTGCTTTTAGAATGAGAGCCTGAACTAAAGTCCCTGCACTCAACCGACACAGAGACAGAATCAATCATCAAACACAGTCTTGTTACTGTTAGGCAACAGCATTTTACAACCATGAAAGAAATGCATGGTTTATTATCTCAAAACAAGTGATTAACACAATTACTTGCTTCTTAACAAGTTGCATTAGCTAATATATTACATTTTAGTGCATTAACAAACATAATCAGTAAATGCATAAAAGATTTAATTAACAGAATGTTTAATCAAGATAATGCCTAATGAGCCGCTGAGCTTCTCTGACTCCAGACATATAGGCTCCATGAGTGGTGGTGTAAAAGTTCACATTTGTGGCTTCACCTGCGAACAGCACCTGCAGAGGCTACACACATATACACACATTAAAAACTGCTACATACATAAACTGATGCTAGAAATAAAAACAAACCCTAAAAGTAGATAAAAAAATGAATGGGACAAAATACCACTGTCAATAATTTATTAAGAAAAAAAACAAAAAATAAATATCTGTGACTCGAAATCAAAATGGGACCCTTTTTGAATTAGCTAAATACTTTAAAGGTGAGATTAGAACCAGGTGTTTTTAATCACCAGAAGGACAATCAGGTGTAAAAGGGGGGCCTGTTCAATTTAAAAAACAGATCAATCTTGTTTGAGTCTTGATCTTGTATGTAAAAGTCTATCATAGCAAGCACAAAGGAGAGAGACCTTGGAAAAAGATTGCTGATGCTTATCGGGTTGGGAAAAGTTAAAAAACAAGCACAAAAGACTTTGGACTGTTAACTGTTCATGAGTCGGGAGCACACTGAACAGCAAATGGTGTACATGGCAAGGTCACGGGAATAAAAATAAAAAAAAACACTGCTTCCAAAAAGAACTTCCAATCTGAAGTTTGCTTACGATCCCATGGAAAAGCCAGATGGTAATGGGAAATTTTTTTGGGGACAGATGACAGTATGAATGAGAAGGGTTATGTTTTCAAAAGGAAATAAAATTTCAGTATAAAAGACTATAGTGGTAGTAGTATCATATTATGAATCAAGATTTAAAGGCAACACATTTGTTTTTGCACCTGTTTTTATAAGATGAAAAACATTTGATCTATGTACACTAAAGGAATTTTCCTTTCAAGTAATCTTCACAAATTCGTCTAAATCTGTGTTAGTGATCACATCTTCTTTCTGAGTTAATCCATCAACCTCACAGGTGTGGGATTAAGATGCTGATTAGACAGCATGCATGATTATTGTACACGTGCATTAGGCTGCCCACAATAAAATGTGCAGTTTAATCACACTAACATAATGCCATAGATTTTACAGGTTTTGAGGAAGCATGGCATGCTTGGCACAGATTTAGACAAATTTGTAAACAATATTTAATAGAAAGGGCTATTTATGCACATAGAAAAGTCTTAGATCTTTGAATTTAGCTCATAAAAATAGAAACAAAAACAAAATTGATGTTATATAAAAGAGTTTATTTTTCTGTTTAGGATAGTTTAAGCTTTTTTGCTGCATTTGGACCAGAACAGCTTGTCATCATTAATGGAACAATGAATTCTGAATTATTTCAAAACATCTGTGTATCTCAAAAGAACATGGCTGATGCAGCAGGACAACTACCATAAACACACCAGTCATTCTAATAAAGAATGTTTAAAGAAGAATAAAGTTGGTGTTTTGGAATAGCAAGTCAAAATTCTGACCTCTATACAACAGATATTGTTGTGGAAGGACCTGAATGAGGCATGCAATTAAAGTAGGAAACCAACCATCATAATAGAATAGAAGCTGGTAAGTAAAAATAAACAGCCTAAAATTTCTCCAGCCAAAAGGCCAGAGAAATCAACATTTGCTAGAAATGTTTTAGCTGCACCTATTGCCATGTGAGGGGGGGGGGGGGGTCACCAGATTATGACAGCAATGTATCACATACTTTTTCCACCAATGTACATCTGTAATTTATGTTGTGAATTTTTACATGGCAACACTAGTATGATCGTTCTTGGACCTTTTTTGTCAGTCATCAGTTTGGATGAATACACTGTTGTTGTGATTTTTTTTAGAATAGATATAAAGCCCTTATCATAATTAAATGTATACCTTGCTTTCTGGGACTTTATTTTGAAAGGGAATGGGTGCTGCTAGAGCCTCATGTTCCTTAACTCCATTTACAGTGTGAGGAACAAATGTATATGAGCCGTGTACATCAGGGTCATGACCCCATCTTGAGATGAGAACTTGAGACACATTAGGAACAGACCACCCAGTAAAGGTCCTGAGCAACCTTGAAAAACAAACAACAAAAATCAGTTAAATGAATTATACACTACCTGACCAAAAATGGTCACACACTAATATTTTAACGAACAGCATTTAGCTTTGATTACAACATGCATTCACTATGGCATTTTTTCGACATTCTGCAATGTCATGACATTTATTTCTGTCAAGTTAATTTCTTACACAGATCATGTATTAATTATGGGAAATTTGGACCACTGCACATAATCTTCTGGTGGCCAATCTTCTTTTTCTTCTTCTTTCGGCTTTTACAATTTATTATCCAGGGGCATGTATAAAAATGATGTATTATGGTCCCTGAACTACTATTTTACAATTTGAGCCTAATGAATCCTGGCTTTGTCATATACCAGTGCCACCAGGGAACAATCCATCAATGGAATAACCTGGTGGTTAGTTTATTTAGGTCATCAGCTGACCTCATTCTTTGGGGTCATAATGTTACTGAAGCCAGATTTGACCAACTGCAGCAACCCCAGATCATAGTTAAATTCAGGTGGTGGCTTTTTTTGGCAAGCAGTGTATATATATATATATATATATATACTTGTTTTAATTAATTGTGTCATGGGGTTATACAGTACCCTACCTTACACAGGTATCCCCAACTTCACTGTCCTGTAGAGTCTCCATATGAAGAGCTTCTCTGCCTGTAATCCAGCCACAAAGTACTGTAGGATGACGTGCCACAGTATCAAAACCGGTGATCTTTTTAAACCATGTTTTTTTCCAGTCATCGCCTTCAGTTTGGGCACCATAAACTTTCTTATCTTCGGGCCCCTCATCCCACACTAGTTGGATTCCTGCACAGTCGTCTGGCCAAAACCTCTTACTGAAACTCAGAAAGATCTTGTCCACAGTACCAAAGCCTAGTTTCTCAATAGCATCCAGCTTAGTTTTTGGTAATGCTGGTTTAAACATGCTTCTTCCTTTCTGTTTCAGAACCCCCAGAGAGACAGTCACAATCACATGGTCTGCTTCAAAGACCTTCTCATTCTCACAGATCACTTTTACAGGATGGATTTGTTCTTTGTTTGTATTAGGCAATGCTTTCTTCAAATCCCACTGGATGTTTTTCACTACTGTATTGCACTGGATAGATTCTAAAGACAAACTTTTTAAAAGAACATCTAAAATTGCTTGATAACCACCAGGACCCAAAAAGTTAAAAAAGCCACCTTCAAGAGCAATATAATAACCAATCTGTGATGCAGAAACTTCATACAAGGATGAACTAGCCTCATCTGTGCATTCACTTCTCTTACACCACTCAAAAATTTTTAAACCATCTTCTTTTTCTGCTAAAGGAGATTTAGCAAACGAGTCATCAAGATAACTTCCCAAGCTTAGGACTCTATGCTTGTCCTCCAGCTCTGATTCAAAGGCTTTGGAGGTGAGTTTACTAAAAAAGGAGCATACCTGATCAACACTGTCAGCAGAGAGCTGAATTCCACCCTCCTTAAAGAAGTAGTCATGTGGTGTTACCGAATGAGGCGAGCACATAATTTTGCTAGCTGCCAGTTCCTCAACCAGTAGGTTATTTTCTTTGGCCAGTTGGAAAACAGGATTTCCATCCTGTCCATGAATCCAGTTAGCACCAAGTTCTATGATATTCTTGCTAAATGGCCGGGTGGTGTACACTCTACCACCTAACCGTTCTTTTGCCTCAAGGACCTTGACATTCTGAAATCCAGCCTGGACAAGAGAAGCCGCTGCCGCCAAGCCAGCAAATCCTGCACCTACCACCACAATCTTGGCTTCTCTAGACGCAGTATTCATGTTGTTCTTTAACTGAAAACATGTGTTTAAAGAATTTTTTTCAGAATTTCTGTCAGATGTATAATGCCAATTCTAATATGAGACAATAAATATTTAAATAAACAATACAAATACTTACTTTGGACAACTCTGATGCAGAAGTTCCCTTTCCTTGTGTAAGTTTAGCCGGCACTGACCTTTGGATTCAATGACTCTGCATTGTGTATGTAATAGAGGTTTATGGTGCAATCAAATGCAGTTATATCATACCTGTTGTACATTATGAATGTTTTTTTTTTTTTTTTATCAGCGCTGACAGATGTATAGTCAGACAGAAGAGAACACAATCTGTAGACACTACTTACTGTGTTTTTTAAATTTGTAAATGCTGCTTTCAGCACATTGTTAATTCACAATAATTCATGATGCATAACAAAAAAGAATTAATGTTTCATATTCAAATCTAGTTAAAGAACGTGTATCAGTCGTGTGCACACTTGCAAAGTCTATAGTTAGTTAAACTATATGTTTTATATAAGCTTATCCTAAAGCACATATATTAACGCTTGGGGACAACAAACCTCTATATTCAAAAACGTGTTTAATTTGCTCTGACGTGTTAAACTCAGGAAGCCCAGACTTTACAGGGTTGCCAGACAGTGAATAATTTAGAATACATATTTGAGAAATCGTACTTTTTCATTTACAAATTGTGTGGACAAAAACAATAGTTATCATATTTATTAAAGTTTGAAGAGATAAAATGATTTTTCGAATAATTATTTTTAAACATTTCATTGCCTTGGTGTTTGGACGAAAGGAATTAAAATGAATAACGTTACGTGTTTATTATCAACCTGGCAACTTTTGTCTTTAGTCATACAGTAGGTCCGTTGCTCTTTTAATCCCTGATGGAAACAAACCCTGACATGCCGGTTTTTTTATTGCATTGTTTCTATGATGAATGAGAACATTTTTAAACTGTCCGATTTTTCGCGTCCATAAATTCTTGTCGTTTTTTAAAGTACATTTCCAACTTGACACTACAAGAGTAAATGTGTTGGTCACCTTGTATAGCCAATGAAGGTAGTTAGCGAGTTTGCTAGCTTGACTGTAAACGCTGGGTTTTTATTAATAGCTCACGTTTAAATTCTATTTTCTACATATTTAGCTCGCTTTTGTTTTTAGAATGGGTGTAGTTCTTCGGAATCTACAGAGCGTTGTTCCGCTGCGGCGTGCCAGGCTGCGCAGGGACGTGGAGACCCTCAGACACATTCTGGGTGTCCAGAGGTTTGATGTGGGCGTCGTGTGTGTGGACAACCGCAAAATCCAGCACATCAACAACACTTACAGAAAAAAGAACATGGCCACCGACGTGCTCTCGTTTCCATTTTATGAGGTAAAAACCAGTTACAGATTAAACCACTGATTTCGATGGTGTTTCATGGATTCCTCTTATTACTTTGAAGCAGCTGACTGAAAGTGATCCTTAGTTCAGTCTTCAGCTTTTGTGCACTTATACCACTGATGTAAATCATTTTCAAGCAAACCTTTCAAATTAAACATCTAATTCTAAATTCATAGTGCTTTATTTAAAAACTATTTACATTGTGGATCAGTATAGTATGACTGTCACAAACCAGTACATCACCTAACTTGTGATATTTACATTTAGTTATTTAGTTGATGCTTTAATCCAAAACAATTTACAAGCGTCCCAACCCGGTTCACCCAAAAACCTGGAGCAATGAGGGATAAGGGCCTTGCTCAAGAACCCACATTGGTAACTTCAGTGGTGCTGGGATATAAAATGGGTGTGATATAAAATCAACCATACCTTCAGATTAAAAGTCTGATGAAAATATCTCATTCTTCACGTAAGCCACTACTAGTGACTAGGGGGTTTCCCAATCCCATCCAGGAGAGAATGTATGGGTGCGGGCAGATACACTCAGAGCAGGGCATCAATCCATCACTGGACACACACTCACTCTCACATAGACACACACTATATAGGGCAGGGGTGCCCAAGCTTTTTTGCAGAGAACCAAATTTGATTCCCGAGAACCAATGGTTCTTGCTTACATTTTTTCAACATATAAGTTT
>JAOUQT010000044.1:14055672-14075003 GCA_025769995.1 Xyliphius kryptos | reverse complement strand
GATGGGCATGGGGAACCCCCCCGCGACCCTCATAAAGGAACAAGCGGAAGATAATGAATGAATGAATGAATGAAAATGGGCATCCATAGAAACATAGCTACAATGAATAAGCAAATAGGATCTTTTATTTTGAAAAAAAAAATGCTGATAAATGTATTTACTTGCGATTGTAAAAAAAAAAAAAGAAACGTACAAAGCCCTGCTATAAAAAATGGAACACCTTAACGGCAGTATTATGTATGTGACTTCAGCTGGTAAGCGAACCTACCGCAACGTCTAAATTCTCCATAATTTCTCAATCCACATTGCAATCGTGTAGTGCACTATATAGTGCGTCAATGTAGTGCGGAGAACATTTTTGCCATTCGTCCCGTATCACGTGATGTAGACACTTATGATCTGTCATGGTCGCACAGGGCTGCGAAGCGAATGAACGCAAACAGTTTTATGTCGCAATTAAACCGTTTGTTTTGCGGCAGAGAGAAGATGTGGATACGTGTAAATCATTTAGACTGCGCTTCGTTTCCGGGAGTTCACTGTAACAGTTTAGTTTGACAACTGAGAAGCTTGTTATGTTCTCAATGGTAGCATGTCTAATCTAATCTCTGCTAGTCTAGTCGGTTCTGTCTGAGGCCACTGAAGCTAAGCTAACCACAATGCAGGTCGAAACAGCGGGAATACGGATGTCTGAGAGTGATGGCAGGCTGGAGCTTCACACCCAGACCTCATTCAGGACAACCTCGAAAAGTTGGCAGTACAGGTGCTTCTATTTTGAATATTCTTGCTGATGTATGATGACGACGACGATGTTTACCATTAGCCTGATGTTTTCAGTTTCTGGTCATGATTAATAGGAGTGTGCGGCTTTAACATGATGACAGAAATTCCATGCCATTAGAAACTACTTAACTAAGTGCAAATACGTAGTATATACTTAATTGTCTTGGTCAGGCGCACCCTTTAGGTAAACATCTACAGTTTACTTTTTTAAATTGAAATCAATAAATTGAAACTATACAAACCAAATACTTTCTATCATTAGAATGTGTTATTTTGAGGTTATCTATTTACTTGTTGTTAGGAGTGATTGTTGTTCGACAATTAACATTTCTATTAGCTTATAGGTTAGCAAATTTGCCTCTCAGTGCTGGCTGTTCTCGGTTTGAATCCCAATCTAAGTGGAATTTCCATTTTCTCCCCTTCTCCAAAAACATGGATTCAAAGTAAATTGAATGCTCTAAATTGTGTGAGTGTGTGGCCAGCGATGGATTGGCACCCTGCACTGGGTGTATCTGCTCATCGCCCGACTTCCTCCCCTGGGTGGGCATGGGGAACCCCACCGTGACACTAGTACAGGATTAAGTGGAAGATAATGAATGTATTTTTTTTAGATGAGCCACTATGTAAATTTGTCTCCTTATCTTATTTGTTTTGTTTGGTGATTGTTGGTTGTCGTTTTTTTTTTGTTGTTTTTTTTAAATAAAACTATAGAATTGTGTTTAGATATAGTTCTGATCACTCAACTGGGATTGTCATTTAATGTGGACAGCAAATGCTAATTAAAAATCACTGGTATGGAAAAACATATTCTTTGTCTTATTTATCATTAGTGATCATATGGAAAATGTGGATGGATATTTAATGAAGTATACAAACCTGGTTACTGGGTGGCAGTATCGGTAAGTAGTTTCTTTTGACTTAAACACATATTTAATTTGTCTAGTACTGTTTAGAAACCCCTCAAATCTATAGCACATGGAATTTTTCTACTTGCCTTTTTAACTGTGTTAAACCTTGTTTTTTTTTTTTTTTTTGTTTGCAAATCCTAATATCTTTTCTTCTCCAGTTTCTTTGTACTTAACAATGAGCTTGGGGTGCTGGAGTACTTTGTAAATGAGCAGTCAAGAAACCAGAAGCCAAGAGGTAACTTACTGCTAGCAGGTGCAGTAATCTCCCCCAGTGATGAGGATTCTCACACTTTCACTGTCAATGCCATCAGTGGAGAACAGTACAAACTTCGGGGTAGATCTCTTTGTGTTCTCTCTCTCTCTCTCTCTTCTTCTGTTTCTTTTTTGCACTCTCTCTACTTTATCTTTATAGCCTGTATTTTAGCATGCTCAGCAAATTTTGCACAGCTTGTTATTAAGCTCAAGGCAGCACATAAGTAAAGCAACTTTGGAAATATCAATAATCCCCTCCCCCTTTCCATTTCAGCAGGGCACACGCTACTACACTTTAAATCCATTAAAGATACTTATTTATAGAAGCATTACTGCTGCTTAGCTTTTACATTAAATGAAGGACAGGTCTAGTTTTAAGCAATTCTGTGGCCAGAATGTGTGTAATAAGCTTTTTTATGCCTCCTCAACTCAGCTGCAAATGCTAAGGAAAGACAACACTGGGTGAGCAGACTGCAGATCTGCACACAGCATCACACAGAAGCTATGGGAAAGGTGAGGAAGACTTATGACAACAACTTGGCTTATTTCAGTGTTTTAACCGTTAATGTGATTTAATTAAAACCTGCTTATAATTGGAGAGGGAAAAAAAGTATATTTTAGCTTTTAATACTGTAACAATTAAGACTACAATTACTGGAGTTAGACAGTTGGTCATGTTGAAAGTAAATTTGGCCTCTCTCCAACCGAATTTAAATATTATTCATGTTTTCTCTTTAGACTACATGAGCCTGTATGTGCAAAGATTGTTTTCAAAAAATCAGTTTAAAAGATTTTTGGCATTTATTTAATATATTGCCATACCGTGTGAGTTAAATAAAAGTTTGGCCAGCCCTACACAAAAACTTTAAGATTAAGAATTACATCACACTGGCTGATTAAATATCCATCCATTATCTTACTCTGATTCCTCTACTAGGGTCGCAGTGGGGTTCCTCGTGCCCATCTTGGGCGCTAGGCGGCACACACACACACACACACACACACACACACACACACACTATATGGGGCAATTTAGAGCATTCAATTTACCTGGAATCCATGTTTTTGGACTATGGGAGGAAACCGGAGAACCCGGAGAAAACCTACACAGACATGGGGAAGACATGGAAACTCCACCCAGATCAGGATTCGAACTGGGCTGCGCTGAGAGGCGATCATGCTAACCACTAGACCACCGTGCCGCTCGCTGATTAAACAGTAAACACTAATACAAACTAATACATCCTGACAAAGTGATAATTATAATTATCCACGTGGCCTATGCAAATGTTAACAATGATTTAAAAAATATATATTGATTATCATTTTAAATCAAAGACAAATTACACCAGTTCTATTGAAAAAATATCGGAAATACTGAAGTCTGTTTCTGGTTTATATTACTCATAGCCACCATGGGCTCAAGGAACTGTCTTAAACTAAATGAACTTGATTCCAACAAACCATAAAATTCTGAAAGCAGAATTTGAACCACTATAATGCTTAAGCATTATAAAGGGTTCTCTTTTATGACAGAATAATGACCCAGAAAGATCCCTTCAAATCCAATTACTTGAAACACACTTTCCCTTTTGAAATGACCACAATTGGAACAATTTTTGGGACAAAAAGCAATGAATCGACATGCTAAATTATTCACGAACAAAACCAACTAGATAATATGAATCCTATAAAAATCAAAACTCTTTTACATTTTAAACTGTAGATATCAAACACAAGCCACAGTGTTGGTGTGGATATGGACTACAATCTTGAAACATTTCTTTTAAAATAAATGTGATCTGAATTTGATCCATTTTAAGCTATGCACTCTTCAGTACAACTTTTAGTTTTTCTTTGCCCTGCTTGTGCATGCCTGCATAAAGGCTAGCCTTATACAGTTTGCTTTTGTCCTAAAGACAAACCCACCACTAAAGACTCGCAGTCTGTCTGCGGCCTCTCAGGGCAGTGGCAGTTCTCCTGCGATGCAACGCCGAATCAGCCATAATGCTGGCTCCGTTTTGGGGGTGTCTCAGTTCAACCGCGGCTCCTCGACCCACTCTGGCAAGCGTTCAGGTCTGCGCGACCACCTGGTGGAAGCTCGAGAGGTAAGACCATACAATTACGTTTCACTATATAGTAGTGGAGATGCTGAGTGTTAGATCCCAAATGTAGTGGTTCTACTTTGAGATGTACTGTAAGGTTGCATTTGAGCAATATTTTTTTTACTGATGCACTTTAATATCTTGAAAGAATTTCCAAAATAATAGAAACAGTTAAAGCTGAAAAGGGCAACACAGTGATATAATATTTATAGTACAGTTTAAAATATATTTGTGGCTATAACTATTGTGAGCAAAAATCCTGAAGTTCACATAATTCATAAATATGATCTGTGGTCTTTTCATGATGTTAAAACTAAATAAATATTTTTTTATTGTACAGATGATGAGCCAAGCACATGACCAACACAGAGACCTGGTACAATGCATTGAGGGTTTACCTGCCAGCCACAACCCATCACCACTAGATCAAGATCTTCTTCTGCTCAAAGCCACCTCACTGGCTACAATGAACTGCCTTAGTGACTGTCTGCACATTCTGCAGCTACAGCAAGTGGCACGGCACAAGGTTCCTCTTGCAGGTACAGTTACTCAAATGCCTGTTTATAAATATTAAAATCCCAAAGATTATGGCAATAATTTGTTTAATTAATATATAAATTATGTTATCTTAATTATGTAGTGGTTAGGGGGTTGGGCTAGCCATCTAAGGGTTGTGAGTTCAAATCTCAGGTCCACTGAAGTAGCAAGACCCTTAACCCTCATTCTCCAGGGATTCCAGTATGTAACCCTGTTGGTCTTGCCCCAACTATAAAAGTGGGTTAATTGTTAGTCACTTTGGATAAAAAGCATCTGCTAAATGACCATATTTTATTGTAAATGTGTGTATTATTATATATAATGTATATGTCTAAAATTGTTTGTATACTGTTTCCTTCAGTAGCACTGGTTTCTTCCCACAGTATAAAAACATGCTAGCATGTGGATTGGTAATATGAAATTGACCCAGGTTTAAATGTGTGTGAGAGTGTGTTCAGATCTGTACTGTGATGAGCTGGTATCATGTCCAAAGTGTTTTGCTGCATTATAATCAATGATACAACAACTCTTTCTCCCATGATTAGAAAATATGCATAGGCATTAAAAATAGCAAGTGTTTTTAAAATAATGTTAAAGTCGTACAATATAATATTAAAATGAGTGTTTGTAGGTGTTTGTTTGTGCATCCATCTTTGTTTGTGTGTGTGTAGGAGAGGGAGTGTTCAGTTTTGACCAGATCATTTATATATTTTTTATAAGGCTTTGAAGTCTAATGGTTTCATTATATTTAAAATGTGTTGTTTTCTGTAATAGGCTTGATTGTGATGTTAGATGGGTCAATTTTCAGACCCCACCAGTATCTCTGCTGCTGTGAATCCTCTCTCCAAACAATTGTCTATACAAACATATATAGTATTTATCTTTATAAAAATTATTTCTGGTGGTTGTTTGTCTGTTTTTGTTTGCTCCTGAATTTGCTTTATAAACTGTAACCAATTGAGTTCAAGTTAAGATGTGGGAGCTCCAAAAACAGGATTACCATTGATTGTCAAAGCCTTCTTCAGCCTCTGATTGGTTGTTGTGATTCAGACTCTAGACTTTTTCATATGGAATTAGAAACACTAGGTGGAGCCAGAGAAGTCCGTCATGGATCATTGTCTGGATTTAGAGTTTTAATAAATATGAGAAATTAGTTTAACATGGGTTACCTACTGCAGCTTCAAGAAATTGAGCAACTTTTTAAATTATTGTTATTTTAATAGCAATATGACATGCTACATTGCTTTCACTAACTGCCATTTAAGACACAAAATATACATGATGCTTAAAAGCAGTGCACCTTCATGCTTTGACATTTAAACAACCATCTGATTTTTAAAATTCCTACTGTACACTATATATCATGTGTCCCTTGTAGCAAATCAGTTAATTCAAGGTCATGTTCTTGTAGTATTTATGACCTGGCCATGGAGTGGAATAAAGTTCCATAATGAATGAGAAACTGTATCTCCCTTTGATAGGGCAGCACAGGTAACCAGAGACCTGAGAGCGTCACCCATTTGAGTCACTTGCAAGTCTTCCTTAAATTGTGCTACTACACAGCTGTCAAGAAACAATTTTACTAATACATCAATGGATCCTTTGTCTGAGCTGTCTGTTTCCCTCATTTTTTTAATGCAGTTTTGTACACTGAGTACACAGATTCTATCATCACATACAGAATAAGCCAAATCCTGTTGAAAATGAGGTTGACATGCGAGTTTTTGCAGTTCCACACAAGTTCAGAGTTGAATTTGATCCAGCTTGCTGGCATACATAATTAATATCTTACTGAAAGGAGATGAACGTCCAAACTGTCCAGCAGTCAGTGGGGTGTATCAGTATTTTAGATGCTGTGTAGATTCCGTGAGATTAACAGGTCAGTCCAGAATCCTTCATAGAATTTAGTTAATCCTCATGAAAAAGTCTGGGTGAGTGTTTTTAAGACCAAACTCTGGACACAGATGGGCATAATGCTAGCTGCTGCACTGGAGCAGCAGGTGAATTTAAACTTTTAACGCAATAGCGAATTGGTTAGAAACTAATGGTTCTATTTGTGACTGACTGATTGTGCCATTGGCATTTTGCCACTGCATGTAGGGTCTGGTGACATGAGCAGCTCTGAACAAGGCCCCCTTTGCCCTGTAGGGCCAACTATTGAGTGGCTGGAGCCCAAGTTGCCTGACGTGTTGAAGAATGGTGGTTTGCCTGCCAGTATCACCAAAGAAACGAGCAAAACGCAGGGAGCAGTTTTAGAATCTTCTGAAATGGAGTCTTGTGATCTAGCTGGGGTAAGAAAGTCTTTACAGTTTACACTTTACAGATGCTGTCATTTACCTAAAATATGTTTATTTTAAACACTGTTTTGGTGTACTTGTAATACAGCTTGTGCAGTTAAAATCTCGCCAGTGGTTTGTTGCTTTTTTTTTCAGCTTTCGAAAAAGTGTTCTTTTAATTTATTTTTCCAAAGTGCCGACATCCGGTCTCATCTTTCCTATGATCTGGTCACAGTAAATAATCAAGATGGCAGTGTTTATGTTAAAATATATATTGTTGTAGGGACACAATTTTTATCACATCAAGTTTTGTACTTTAAAATGTGTTGCTGCATATAAATGCTTTAAAAGGTTGTTTGTGTTGGAACAGGACTTACATTCTACCCGTCAGAAAGATGAAACCTGGGTGTAGGGCTTAGCCTGTTACTGGAAGTAAAAAAAACAGTCATGCAATATTTTTCTAATTAAAGTATATTTCCTTTGGGTTAAATCATAAAGACAGACAAGTAAAGCTGTAATTACATTTTCAATCGATCTTAAACAAATCACCAATTAGTGCAAAAGTGTGCCAAAAAAAAAAACAAACAAGCAGATCAGCTTATCATTTACTGTTGAGGAGGGAAATATATAAGCCCCTGGGTGAGCAACTGAATGCCTGAGTGTTGATTAAATGAGATCGAAGGTATGGGTTACAAAAGGGCACTCTTTTTAGTGTGCTGTTGTTACTGAGAATCATGTCGATATCCCTGAGTTTTAAAGAAGTGCACGTTTGAGATCATAATGAAACATGCTTTTCCAATTAGGGCTGGATGCCTCTAACATTTATGTTATAATTTTAATTTGAAAGATTAAAACTTTTTACTTTCTGGGCTCCATATAATTGAATATATACACGCTGGTGACTGGACATGTTTGGTTGGTGGTTATTTGTAGTCTAGCATTGTCACTTAATTGTTTAATAATTCCAGCAGTCTGATTCACTCAAACCTACACAACACATACTAATACACCACCATGTCAGGGTGATGGTAGTGCTGAGACTCATTTACCACATAAGAGTGTCTTATTTAGACTAATCTGCCTGTTATGTAACTGTCCATCTTGATTTACAGTTACTGTCAGTTAGTATGTGTAAATGTCTTAATGATTTTAAATTATTTAAAACGTACACCTTGCTGTTTCTGCATTACTTATAAATGCATCTCCATTTTATTAATACTTAGCAGTAAAGTGATTTCTGTTTTTTCAAAATGAAAAACTAGCAGTTTAATTGCACTAAAAACTTGCGTGCAACAAAGCCAGTATTAATTGTCTTTTTTATTACTCTGCTTTGATTCTTCTAGTTGTGTGTCCACATTTATTTCTGATGACAGTCCCAATCCTTCTTGGCAATGACAATATACCAGTTTAGCATAAGTGTCTGGAGAGGAGTTTTTAGGGACAAATTTTAGCTGCTCTTACTGGCTGGGTTCTTCTCGCTTTTCAAATTAATTTATTGGATTTAAATCGGGCATTATACTTGGTGGGGTTCATAGTTTTCCTCCTTTGTTTTGAAAGCATGATTTCTTTAAAATATAATTTTTACACTTTTCTTTTTACACCAAACTTCCAAATACTATGTATACTATCTTACTTCTACTACTAAAAACAACTACTATCCCTATGTTTTTTATAAATAGTTTTGCAAACATTTATGGTGGTATATTCTTTTGCAAATACATTTTTACTATCCATCTACTTTGCTTTGAAAGTCCTAACCAAGTTCACACCAAACATTTTAAACTGGTCAAAGCCATTTTGATGGTCCTCTCTGAGTAAAGAACATGTTTTTAATCGTCTCAAGCAAAGTTTTAAGATTTAAGAGCAAAACATGATTTTGGATATTGCAGTATTCTTGTAGTACTTTTATTAGAGCAAAATTGTGTAAGCAGTGCACTTTTAATGGTTTAATTTTAGGAGTCATTCAGTTATTGCTGCTGATATAATATTGTTATATGTTTGTTATAATTTAAACAACATTTTTTGTTTTTGGTTGTAGCTGTTATTTTGTTATTTAATTCTGGGCTAGTGTTCCTTCTTCCAGATGTAAATATCACAGCCTACCCTCCAACCGCAACTTAAGTTTATATGATGTCTTTTGCAAAATACCTGAAGATTGGAATAAGATTAATTGTAATGATGTATAAAAAGCAAGCAGACAACGTAAACCCGCCAATGATTCAAAAACATATTTAACAATAAATGAATAAGTTTTAACCATATTATTATGTTATTACATTAAATTTAAAATATCCACTAGGAGCAGGAGGGCATTGATATTGAAGAGGAGCAAGAAGACAACTTTGTAGTTGAGGAAGAGGATTTGGGAGCAGTGGAGGAGGAGCGCAGTGTTATCCTGCATCTTCTTTCTCAACTGAAACTAGGCATGGACCTTACCAGGGTGAGTAGTCTGATTGCAGTAACTACATTAAATGTATCAATTTCACATGGTCTTTTTAAAACTTATGACCTGTTTAATAGAAAAAACTGTAATTGGTGTGAGTTATGATAGTGCCTGCCTGGGGATCAAATCCAGGATCTTACTCATGTGTGCAACCATGGTTCACATTTTATCTACTGATGTATTTGTTGGGTTTGTGTTCGATTATATTACCACACTGATTAATGGGGCTTTTTCTGTTAGGTTGTCCTTCCTACATTTATACTGGAGAAGCGTTCTTTGTTGGAGATGTATGCAGATTTCATGTCTCACCCAGACCTTTTTGTTGCCATCACTGATGGTGCTTGTCCCATGGAACGTATGATTCGATTTGTCGAATATTACCTGACTTCATTTCATGAAGGCCGCAAGGGTGCTATTGCCAAGAAACCGTACAACCCAATCATTGGTGAAACATTCCATTGCTCTTGGAAAGTGCCAAAAACATCGGGATCCCAAGGAGACATTCAGAAAGAGGTCTCCAGCACTTCATGTGCCCATCATGTGCGCTTTGTTGCTGAGCAAGTCTCCCACCACCCACCTGTTTCAGGCTTCTATGCTGAATGCCAGGAAAGGCAGATGTGTGTCAACACTCATGTGTGGACCAAGAGCAAGTTTATGGGAATGTCTATTGGTGTTTCCATGATTGGAGAGGGTAAGGCTCTAACACTTTATAAGTGTCTTTGATTGAGGCTTTAAAAACTGAAGTAAAACAAAATGCTTGTACAAATAATTGAGACTCAAAGCAAATAATTATAATTTTAATTACAATTTTTTTTAAATAAATATGTAAAATCATTATTATAATGCCTTTCTAAATCTCTAGATTATATCTCTGTTATATATCTATATATTTATTACATTACTACTAACTGCACAGTAACATAGAAGTTACCATTTGGTTGAACAAAATGTACATTTTGTGTAAAGTCTGCATGTCCTTCCTGTGCATAAGTGGGCACGAGTGCATGCTGATTAAGGAGAAACCTATTGCCCCCCCCCTTATTGTATTATTTGTAAACCATGTCTGAGAAAAGTCTTGGTGACCCTAACTAAACCTCCCAAACCTTCAACATGAAACAGTGAATCAAAATCATTGTAAACTGGTCTTTAGCGTACCAGAGTGTCTGACACGACTAAATTGATAGCACGCACATGCTACTTCTCGTTATATAATACAGTCTAGCATTGCACAAAACATTTGTTATGTCATAATTGTGTAACCTTAATTGACTGGAATTTGACATCACTGTGTTTTCAACAGTGTTATTGCCTGCCATACATTTTGTCCATATTCCGCACCTCACATCTGCAATTCAATAGTTAAAGGTGAAACATTCAACTATACAATTTATTTGTACAGTACTGAAAAGTCTGCAAACTAGATACCATTCACTTATATCAGGATTTTCAGGTGGTTGCTGTGCTCACTGACTCTTTTTACATTTACATTTTGTCATTTAGTAGACGCTTTTATCCAAGGTGACTTACAAGTATCCCAACTTGAGGATTGGGGTTAGAGTAGAGGGTTGATACAGCCCTGTTGCCTGATTGGATGTGTTTTTTATTAATTAATTTTTTCAAGGTAATCTGCACTTGCTGGAGCATGGCGAGGAGTACACTTTCACGTTGCCGTCAGCCTATGCACGATCCATCCTTACAGTGCCTTGGGTGGAGTTGGGTGGAAAGGTCAACGTCAACTGCGCCAAGACCGGCTACACTGCAGCCATCACATTTCAGACAAAACCTTTCTATGGGGGCAAATTACACAGGTCAGTGAAATGGGATTACACGCGGTAATAATTTACTTTTTAGTCAGTGTAGTGTGCAATATCTGAATGAGACAGTCTGAATAAATTTAAATAGATCCTAAAAATACAAAGAAGTGTGTTGGGTGAGTCACAGAGTGGCACTGTGAGTTCCCAGAAAGTCATGCTACGCCATTGCCTGTAAGTCAGGATTACTCATCAGTTTTCACTTAGCTTCCTCTGGGAGCTCACTTTCATTGAGTAAGTCTTTGTGAAAGTACATCTGACTGAGTAAATCATATGAAGGCACAGAAGTAAGTCAACACCACCACTTGTGACTGTTTTTGTGTTTAATTATCTTAAGTTTTTAATCTTACAAATACAAGTATTTCACTTTCCTACATTTGGTGGGGTATATTAAAAAAATAATATATTTTCTGTCTTTTATGACATAAAATGTTGAATTGGCTAAATTAAGTATAGTATATAATGATATAATATGATGTGTGTTTTCACTCCACTGCTGTATTATTAGCTGAATGAGTTTTAACCACAAGTATATTAAGTGTCATGTCAGCATTTCCCTGAGCACTGTACCAAAAACAGCAAAATTTTAAAATTCAGAAAGCTGCCTAAACAAGCATGTGGCACAGCTAAAGAAAGGAAGTGATCAGCTTTATGTATCCCGCTGAACATTGTTAGTTAAACTGAAAGTGAACATTATTGTCATTCAGAAAACACAGCGAAAGTGATGAGCTGAATGTAATAGTATTTCTCCACATTCAAATGTGCAGATATAATACAAAAAACATAATAGACTTCAGACATAAAACAAACAGGTGAACTACACAGTAGTGATACTTATTGCACCTTTTAACAGAAAATGTAAACAATATACTGGTGATAATTCTAATTTGCTCAAAATATAGTGAATAATTGAATATATTGGGTTACATTATTGCCAAAATAGCTGCATTGCAAGTGTGACAGGCCTGTTTTGGTTTACATTTAGCTGTTTCATAGGTCAGTTGAATAAACAATAATAATTGATTAATATTCCCTGTCTGTGTGTATCTGCCCAGCACCAGAGATGTTCTCCCCTGGATGGGCATGGGGAACTCCACCATGACCCTAGTACAGGATTAAGCAGAGGATAATAAATGAATTATTAGTTCTAGTCTTTAAGTGTGTTTAGAATATTAAAATTTTCTGCACAAATACAACCCAGAACGGCATCCTGTTTCACTCACGGCATAAATGTAATAAATAAAAAAAGAAACAGTTAAGAACTTTAAATGATGAGTATTGCTGCTTAAGTAATTCACATGAAATACAAATACGCAATATTGGATTGTTAATCTTAAAAACAATTGTTCAATTGTTTATTTGTATTTTGAGTACTTAAAATTTTTTTTTTTTAAATATCATAATTTGATTTATTTATCATAATTAGTTGTTTTTTTCATGTTTACTTACAAAACGTGCATAAAGATCCCTGCTAATTTAACTTGTTTACCCTGTTTCTGATTGATTAATGGAAACTGGTGTGTTTTTTTTGTTGCAGAGTAAGTGCAGAAGTTAAGCACAACTCCACCAACTCAGTTGTGTGTCGCGTACAGGGGGAGTGGAATGGTGTTCTAGAATTTAGCTATAGCTCTGGTGAGACACGCATCATAGATGTCACCAAGCTACCCATCACCAAGAAACAAGTGCGTCCTAATGAGCTGCAAGGGCCCTATGAGTCCAGGTGAGCTTAAAAAAAGTCAAAATCCCTCTTCCTTAACCATTTTATAATAATTTTATCTTGTTTTTAATTAATGTTTTATTCAATGGCATGACCTTTTATAGTCACTACTTAAAATGTGTATTATTTTGTAGTGATATTAATTAACTAGGAAAGACCTATACTTTATATACAGTCTCAACTAACTTTCTGGATGTGTACACATTTAACAAAATTGTTGGTACCTCTCATTTAACATAATTATTTAAAGAAATAAACTCATTAAACTGGCCTTTTTTGCACAACTTTTTGAGGCAATCACTGCATCTTACACTTACAGATTCCTGTAACTGTCATTAAGACTTCTGCACCTCTTAATAGGAATTTTTGCCCACTCCTCATAAGCAAACTACTTGCTCCCGCTGTCTCAGGTTTGAAGGGTGACATATCCAAACAGCATGTTTCAGCTTTTTCCAAAGATGCTCAATAGGATTATGGTCAAGGGCTCATTGAAGGCCACTTCAGAATAGTCCAATGTTTTTCTCTTAGTCATCGTTGGCTGTTTTTTGCTGTGCGTTTTGTGTCATTATCCTGTTTGAAAACCCATGACCTGCGACTTAGACCAAGCTTTCTGACACTGGGCACCATATTTCTCCCGATTCCCGAAGGGTTTGAACGGAATTTCAATCCCTCGATGGTCTTGAGATTTCATTGTACCCTGCACAGATTCAAAACATCCTGTGACAGTTGCTGCAAGCAGCTCCAGAACATAACAGGGCCTCCTCCATGTTTCACAGCTGGCACAATTAAAAATTTTTTTTTTTAAATTGTCCACATGCGTATTCAAAAAAATGTATTTTTAGTGCTTTGATGAGTTTTAATGTTATTATGCATGTATGTATTATTACAAGTGTATAAATACAGCACTTTTTAAACTAGTGCGTTGTTTTACAATTTTCGAAACCTGCATTCTTAAGCCCATAAACAGTCTGTGTTTACAACTCCTGCAGGCGATTGTGGCAGCATGTGACTGAAGCACTGCAGCAGAAAGATATGGAGAAGGCAACAGAACACAAACGATTTCTAGAAGAAAGACAGAGGAAAGAAGAGAGGCACCGCATTGATACTGAGACACCCTGGAGGACCAAATACTTCAAACAAAAAGTATATATGCTTATAAATGTTGTACCAAAATGCTTAGACACTTACAATTAACTGTTTTTTTTTAACAGCAGGGGTTTTCCTTAATATTTTCTCTCTAATAAGGGGTTCTTGTTAAACACATGTTTGTGAAATCCTGATTTTAAATACAATGCTCAAAAAAATAAAGGAAACGCTTAAACAACACAATGTAACTTCCAGACCTCCATAGGATAATAATTTTAATTTACATTTTGATAATTTTTATGTTATTTTGTTCTCAATGCATTCCACTGTCTACTAAATAAAGATTTCCTTCCACAGTCCAAAAACAAGGATTCAAGGTAAACTGCATGCTCTAAATTGCCCCATATAGTGTGTGGGGTTGTGTGAGTGAGTGTGTGCCCAGCAATGGAATGGCGCCCTGTCCTGGGTGTATTTGCCCAGCACCCAAAATGTTCTTCCATTGGATGGGCATGGCGCCCCATGCCCATCCAATGGAAGAACATTTTGGGTCCACCGTGACCCTAGTACAGGATTGAGTGGAAGATAATGAACAAGTGAATTTTACAATTTTAATTTATGAGGTCAAACTGTTTTTAAATCAGTAGATTATTTATTCATTCTGTGTTTGAAATTGTTTTCACACAAAAAAAGATAATTTAAATACTCAATAGTTAAGTTTTCGAAACAACTTAAGACAGGATGTCTCACACGAAACTATATATAAATCAATACCTTTTTGAATATCAGTCCTGTATATACATTCACATAAACCACGCTGGTGTTTAAACATTCTAGGCTTTGTGGCAGATTAAGGGTAATAATTTACTGACTGCTTGTCAGGTACCGAGGCAAAACTTTTGCTAGGGGCATAACTAAATGTTGACTTTCCATCCACTTTGATGTAACAATGGAATCTAAAGTGGAAGTAAGCAAACAGCTTAGAGAAATGAAACCTACTCACAAAATCTGCAAAGTTGTATAGTGTTGAATCATTCAAGCTTTTAAAACATTTTGATGCGTATAACCACTGGATTTGAGTTTGTAAAACCTCTCCGGAAATGTTTTAAACCTCATAGCCTTGTGGGGGATTTCCAAGCCCCCCAACACATAAGCTGCAACAGTTGAAGAAAAAAAAAGCAACAATTCAAAAACCTTTCAGTTACACCGGTCCAGTTCCCCACTAATGAATCAACATAATGAAAGAATCTAATTTCATCTCATTTCCAACTTTATCTTCTACTAAGGTCATGGGGGTCTTCATCCAAGGAAAAATGTTTCGGGCGCTGGGAAGATATAAGACAGGGCATTAATCCATCACTGGGCAAACACACACACGGACTCACAAAGTATATACAGGCAATTTAGAGAATTCAATTTACCTTGAATCCATGTTTTTGGACTTTGGGAGGAAAGCGGAAACCCCAGAGGATATCCACTCAGATGCAGGGAGAACATGGAAACTCCACCCAGATTGGGATTCAAACCTGAGAGGTGGTTGGGCTAAACACGATGCCACTGTGCTGCACAAAACTCTATTTAAATTAATAATAATTTCAGTAATTACTGCTATAAAGTAAGAGTACCATTAATCTCGCCATGCCATCCTTCAGAAAAGTCAATTGGGGTTTAAGGGGTTTGATAAATTAAAGGGCCTATTTTTAAATTATGCAATAAAAATATTCAGATTATTAAAACCAATATTATATCTTTAGGTTTTCATTGGATTTTTTCGCCACCAAGTTGGAACAAAATGTGCTCATTTCCAACACAGGCAGCAAGAATTTAGTTAAAAACAGCACACCCTACTGGACAACCTTAGACATTACATATATTGGATCATTTAGAGACGCTTTACTTACAAATGTCCCAACAAAGGGCCCACATTGATAATGTCAGTGGACCTGGGATTTGAACCCTCAAATTGGTAGTCCAACACCCTAACCACTGAGCTACTACTCACTGTACATTACATTCTATTCTAAAACCATAATTTGCATTAATTTCCAAGTAAGGTAATCTATAATAAATCTGCACACAATCCAGTTCCTTGTTAAATTTTCATACATCTTTTTCTTTTTTTACTACCATTGTAAACTGAATTTACAATCGGTGGGGGCTGTGAACACAAGACTATGGAACATTTTTTTTTTTTTAATGCAGTAGTTTTATTTTTATAAAATTGCATGTGCTATGAATTTAATTCTCCAGCATTGTGTACTGGTTCAGTGTTAACCATATTGTTTTAAACATAGACATTAATTTTATATGAGAGCAAGTGATTAATGTGCGAATCGTCAGTTTCAGATTTTGAGGCAAGTGTGATGATGAATCAAGCAAGAGATGTGGCACAAACATCTAGTAGATTCTGTTTGTTTTGGGAGATTGAAAAAATGTGATCGCAATGCTATCTCAAACATTGGCAAAAGTCCATAATGACACCTTCCAAGTGCATCGTTTAAATAGCAACACTTCTTGTGACTATATAGAACCCAATGGTCATGGTGGTCTCTACATGAGGCGTGTTAAGGTACATTTCCGGCGTATTGCTATCATAGGTGCAGTTGACTAAAAACAACCTAGACAGAAGTTTATTACTATTGTGGTTAATCATTAACACTAAACGCAGAATAGAACTGAACACTATTAAATATCACTGCATTTGTACAGAGAATGCAGATACAGAGTCTACACTATACTGTGTGTTCTCCATGCACAGCAACATGGAGAACCTCATGGATCAACGCATTGAGTCCAGGTAGCTGCACCGCTGAAACAGCAATCTGACAAAATCAGTGTGCCACCTGATTCTTAAAGAGAATGGCAAGTGACATGCAGATTGGTTTATTGCATGTTACGTCCAAAACGCACACATAAATAATTAGGAGAATTAGTAAATGCAAGACCTATTTTCCTGTACATTATGAAAGCCACACGGATCAAGCTGCACGATTTACGGTTGATAGGTCGTCTAAAAACCAATTAAATTAGGGATAACGGATTCTGCACTAAAGATTTTTTGAATTAACAGCATCTTTAAAAAATTCTTTTTCCAAATCTGGTTATTCCTGTTCTTCAATGTCCTATTAAATAGCATATCAAATTTGCTTAGAGGATTGTGGGCCTGCTTTTAAACCAGGATTATCAATTGTTTATCAAATAAAGTAAAATATTAACCTTGCTATAATTATCATCCGTGGTTTGATTAAATATAAATAATTTTAGCAGCTAAGCAACTTCACTGCATTATTGTTAACATTATTTTTTAATATTGTTATGTTGTTATGGTTTATTCTGGTTCTTAATGCAACAGGCAGAGATTTGCGGGTTAAAGAGGATGTTTTGAAGTGTGGTTTTACAGATTCTTACATTGCACCTTTTACATCCTTCTGAGACTTTCCTTCTCAGCACTCATTTGATTACACTGTTTTGCATATGGAGATAATTATATGCAAACATGCAATTGTTAGTGTTACATGGATCTCTACCAACCTGCAAATGCAAATCTCTCTGTAGCTGAGACGTAAATGTAAAATGTGTGTCTGGCTCACTATTGGATTAATGTTTTGAAAATGAAGTTGCAGCCCTGGCTAATTACATTTCATTTTCTTAGTGCTGGAGATCCAGGTTCAAATCCCAATCTGGGTGGAATTTCCCCATTTCTCCAACAGTCCAAAAACATGGTAAACTGGCTGCTATAAATTGCCCCATATAGTGTTTAAGTGTGTGCCCAGCGATAGACCCTGTCCTGGGTGTATCTACCCAGTGCCCGAAATGTTGTCCCCTGGATGGGCATAATTGGAACCCCCCAGCGACCCTAGTATAGGATTAAGCCGTGAGATAAAGGCTGGATGGATATTATATATAAAGTCCTTTTTAAGTCATTCTTTGATAAAAGCTACACTGGTTTTATCATTTTAGTTCTGCTGTCACAAACATAAGGTGTTCAAAGAGGCCCAAAGTTTATCTTTTTTTTTTAAAGCATTTTTTTATATCACTAAACATTCTAGTAAATGTATTTTTTTAAAAAAAGAAACCCAAGGAGCTTAGAAGGTCAGAGGTACAGTAGCTTAATTAAATGAGGAAATCAGTACATGTAGAGAATTGGTGCAGAGGCGAATACAAAAATATTTGCTTAAAGAGCATATATCACCCTAAAGAAAGCTCAGTAAGGGAATAAAAGAAGGAAAAACTGACCACGAGAAACAACGAATGAGTAGTGAAATAAGATGGGATGGGATAATTTTTGTGTGAAATAAAAAAACAACAAACCAATAAACAATCCTTGTATTTGAATGCAAATGCAGCGTGTGCTTTTTTGTTTTTGTTTAAATGTATTCTCACATCCACAAAATCTTTCTTTAGTCTGTGTCCTCGAGGTCAAAGCCACATTTCTTGAGGGTGCGTCTCACATAGGGCATTGCATCCTGTAAGAACCACTCTCTCCTGTACAGCACCAGCATCATGTCCAGTAATAAACTGTGCTCCCTTCTTCTAAACACAAAGAAATACAGAACATGTTTTAGCTGCATTATTCGAGAATTTGAATAGTAGCAAGTAGCCCATTTAAAAAGTAAAGTACAACATGACTAATTTACTATTCTGGCTTTTTAATTTGTTTGGAACTAAAAAAATGGCCTTAAAAAGTGTTTATAAAGTGATCTATGGTTAAGGTTTGGCTAAGTCTATAGAAAATGGATGTAAAGTCGCCCCACAAAACATAACACATATTAAACCCACAATTGTCTGTAGATATTTGTAGTTTTGTGTTGTGCTTCTTTACAGCAAACAGTGTGTGATGTCATCTCAGATGATCTTTCTGCAAATTCTGACTCTAAAGCTTCTGAGAGTCCAGAACCCGAATGGAAGCAACACTTAATTCCTTTTTCCTCAAAGAAAAGTCACATTAGGATGTCATTTTCAGAACCACACAATGCAACAAAACATACAGTTTGGACATGCCTCCTTTTTGCTCCACTAATTGTTCATGTCATCAGTTCCACTTACTGTAAAGATGGACTTTGTAGTTCTACAATTTCAGACTGCAGGCAATCTGATTGTGGACCACTGTACATATTGTGTTAGTCCTCTTTACTCTATTCTCTAATATTCAGTACCCCAAAAGTACCACCACAGAGCAGGTATTACTTGGTTGGTGCATTATTCCTATCCCAGCAGTGTCACTGAGGAGTTTAAATGATACTGCAGCAGCACTGCTGCACTAAAACCCCCTCACCATATTGACTGGGGTCAGAACACAGGGTTTTGATACAACAGCCCTGAAGCTGGATGAGTTAAGGGCCCTGCTCAAGGTCCCACATTGGTAATTTCAGTGGATTTAGGATTTGAACCCACAACTAATGGAGCAAGAAATAAGTGT
>JAOUQT010000044.1:13939082-13950873 GCA_025769995.1 Xyliphius kryptos | reverse complement strand
CTTGAACCCATATAAACCTGATATTACAGTTTGCCGATGTAAGGCAAATTTTACTTTAGAAGTCAATATATGGCGCCTTACTTATCACATGATCCTTATTGTGCAAACCCTCCACAAACTGTGTGTGTGCGTGCGTGCGTGCGTGCGTGCGTGTGTGTGTGTGTGCACATACTTTGTAGTGCAAACTCTAAAGCCTAAACAGCATATACACACCTTTATTGAATCTGTACGATCATAAATATTGTGTGATTTCCCGTCATATTCACATATTGACCAGCAGATGTCGCTCATCAAACATTATTTTTTCGTTATTCAGCGTTTGTTCATATTTATTTCCCTTTTACTCCACACATTATGCATAAATAAAAATACACTTGCATATTTTAAGATTAAATAAATAATAAAATACAACTGAATTATAAATTACATCATCATTATTTAAATTATTATTGGTTCTATTTAGTCCCAAGACATTTAAAGTATTTATACTTGCTTTCATGTTGTTTTTACACATTTAAGTATTTTATGTTGATAAATATATTTAATGTCTTTCTTATGATGAAACGTTTACATGTCCTTAGATTTTTATTGTGCTTTGGAAAAATGCTCAGTATTCCAATATTTTTCTTATAGACTTTTAAAACTGACCCTTAAAATTTTTTAAAACTGTTGACCAGCATTTTGCTTATTTTTAAGTTTAAACACAGGACGTTTTGTGAATAAATACTCATAGTGAATGCAGTAGCCAATCTTCATACTCATGAAATTTTCCAAACATTTTTCAGTTTGATGCATGTGTAGAGATTTGTCACCCCCCCACCCCACAAGTTGTTTATTAGAACACAATTGCAATCGCCACATGTCAAAAATCTCACAAGACTATAAGAGGAAAAACAGAACACTCAGAAGAACATTTGACATTGGGAGAACATGCATCCTTAACTGCTCTACCCAAACTGTTTTATCTAGGAATGCAGAGAAATGTGATTTTATCTTGATATTTCTTTCATACAGCTATTGAAGTTAATTATGTAAAATTTGTCAAATGCTGCCACAATTTAGTTCATGTTTTGAAAACACTGTTGTTTAGTCACAGTGTTAACTGAACTAGATGAGATGCAAGGCCATAATTTAGATTTCGTCAGTTTTCCTGGACTGAAGTTTGACATCCCTTTCTGGGTAAACCAGATCCACTCTCCATATTGGATCGTGCCTTTGCCTTGGGAAAAGCAGTAACTAAGCACATGGGAGACAAACTTCTGAAAATTGTGGATAGTGGAGAAATGGACCAATGGTTGAGGGGTAAAAGGGGAATATAGGGAGGGAGAGTGCCAGCTTGAGTCAAGCACTACAGAAGATAACATAGAGATATGGTTGAGCTCTGACCACCACACGACCCTAACACTACCATG
Source organism: Xyliphius kryptos (assembly GCA_025769995.1). Lineage (NCBI taxonomy): Eukaryota > Metazoa > Chordata > Actinopteri > Siluriformes > Aspredinidae > Xyliphius > Xyliphius kryptos. The sequence goes on along the minus strand of JAOUQT010000044.1, from coordinate 13,949,461 downwards.
CCATAAATCCACGTGTTTAACCTGTTTAGAGAGGCTACATTATATAGAACCAGTGAAGAGGTCCATTTCAAACATCAATAGAGCCAGGAAAGGTTACATTGGGTCTAACACCAGGATAACATCAGCACTCAGAGTTTCATTGACTGAAGAGAAGTATTTCTGCACAAAAAACAGTCAACACTGCATTAGCCTTTTATTCAATCTGGTCATGCCATAAATGAAATAATAAAGGTTGTCTGAAGAATATTTTAGATTGGTGTCCGTTTGTGTCAATTTAAATAGAGTGGGTGTTGCTAAAATGCATCAATGTTGGAATTGCTTTATTGTGCTACCAAAAACATGCAAAATAAAAAAAATGATTTCTTTCTACTGTGTAGCTGTTACTGGATAATTTTTGTTTTGAAATATTTCTAAAATGTCAACTTTTGTTCATTAAAAATGTGATGAATATATTAAAAATAAGATTTTTTGTTTGTGCAGAGGGCCAGTCTTGCAATTTCCACTCTCAAATGTGTCTGATCGGGTTGGAATTCTATCTAGGCCATTTCTTAGACACCAATCTCAACTCAACCATGTCATTGTAGACTTTGCTTTATGTACTAGGGCCTTCCCGAAATTTCTTCACAAAGCTGAAAGCATACAGTAGTTAAAAATGCATGAAAAGGTGCCTGACACACAGCAGTGGAAATGGGACTAAATAAAAACACCCAGTTAAATTAATTAGGGGGTGTGTCTTAATGCTTTTGTTCATATGATGAGATAAATATATAATACAGACATTTTACCTGTCTTTCACTTTCTTGCAGTTAATTGATTTAAAGTAAGATTTTAAGTTAATTTTGCATTTACAGTTCCCCCTTTTAAATAAGGTAAAAAAGACACAAGTTCAACTGAACAAATCTCAGAATTTTTAATTGTGAATGACAAAGCAAAATTTACTGAGAATAGTTTATGTTGACATTTAACAGTTGTAAATGTGATGTTAAATGCATTGCCATTGCAATCTCTAAAAAACAAAAACCATTATAGAAACTCAGTTGGCCTATTTTACCTGATGGCCAAATGTACCTGAAGTCACCATATGAACTGTAAAACGTGTATTAAAGTATAAAACAATACATTAATTAGATTTATTCTTAGCAGAATTTGACTAATTTGTTACCCATTTCCTTTCGTTTAGCTAAACTTCATTAGAAGGTGAAAAGTCAGAACTATACCTGCTTCAACTGTACTACATCTACGTCACTGAATTATTTTCGTCTCAAGTGCAAAACATCTACACTATACTGGAAAATGTAAAATAACTTTGTTACTAACTACTAGTGAGAATGTTAAAAAATAAGGGTTTATTACTGCATTCACTGAAGCACTTAGTTCTCTGCCCTGTATGATGGACAAAGATTTAAAAAATTAATTGGTCATAGTCCCTTTTCCCTATAAAACAAGAACACTGTCCAAATGCTACAGGAGTACCATTCTATTTTTACCACTTATTTACTGTGACAAAATTCAAAGTGATTGGAAGACCTGTGCAATATGTTTTTCACGATTAAGAAACTTGTTAAAATAAAACACATTGAGAAAAAAATATTATAATGCATGTAATTATACTGTTTGTAACATTCTAAGATGCTTTGAAAGCCTACAAATAATTCCTTATAGTATATTGGATGTTGGATATAAATATTTGTATGCTGAGACATTGATCGTTTAAAAAAATCAGAAAAGGTTAAGTTATATCATTGTGTTTGTCATATGCATGATGAATTGTGTTTTTATTATTTCAGCCAGTACTGATTGAACTTTGTGTTTTAAAAGCAGCAAATTACAGCTGGGTGTGCATTACTTCTGTGCTTCTAAATTCACTTCTTTCTGAATTTTACAAATAATCGATACCAAAAATAATCTATACTTAATTATTAACAAAAATCTTTTTCAAATTTACAAATGTACACTTCAGAACAGTTCATCAACAGTGGCATCAGTGCAAAGATATACATATAGTACATCATAGTAAAAAAGAAAAATCACAGAATACATCTTGGCAGAGGAAAAGAGCAGAAGGCATTGTCTCCACAGACATTTTCTTGGTATGTAATACAAACATTTGTCTAGTCTTAAAATAATCTTTCACAGGCTGCATATAAAAATATATTCTGCGCAAAGAGGAGTAGTGTGTCTTTTCCCCTCTTGCATGTAAAAGAATATATATCACAGTTATATATCACTGTCCTCTTTGACCAGGTTGGCTGTATCCTGGAAGGTGTCCTCTGTGGGAGTGTACATGCTGGTTTTGTCTCGCTTTAAATGTTTTGGAGATGAAGTAGAAGGGGAAGGTTGACTGGCTAAGTTGTCCTCTATACTTGCAACGGGCCGCTCATCCTGCATCTAAAATTATTAAGAATATTACATCAAAGCTCTTTTACAAGAAGAGCATGTAAGAGAAGGTATGGTAAAGGTAAAGGAGTGATATGTTGCAATTGTGGGTGTCACGGTGGCTCAGTGGATAGCATGTTCACCTCTCAGTGCTGGGGATTTGCATGTTCACCCCGTGTCTGCATGGGTTTATATAGTCTGTATATAGTCTGTGTGTGTGAGTGAGTGTGTGCCCAGCATTAGGTTGGCGCCCTGTCCTGGGTGTATCTGCCCAGCGCCCGAGACATTCTTCCCTGGATGGGCATGGGGAAAACCCTTCGCAACCCTCATAGAGAATTAAGCAGGAGATAATGAATGAATAAACTGAATGATGCAAATGCAAAGTAAAGTAAAGAGATTATGTTGCTAAACAAAAAGCTCCCAACAACAAAACATTGATCAGAAAATCAGCAGGAATAAACACTTATCTTTTTTTTATTATTAATTATTATGCTGTCTTATTTTCTGCCCAATAATACATAACATATATAATTTATTATAACCTTAATACTTTTTAGTATCACTGTGGTCACGTGCATTTAGGGGGATCTTTTACCCTGGCTCTAGAAACAGCGTAAACAATTATATTTCATTGTTTTATTAATTAATTGTAAATATTTGATTCATTTATTAATTTAATTGAAACGTAAAGTGCATGTCATTATTAGAAAATGTTTTACCTCAGAGTATGTTGGGTTTTCAAATGTTGAACCAGGTTTTAATTTTCTTCTAAAGAAGCTCCACTTGGATTCCTGAAACATGACATAAGAAATAAATTAAACAGTAGACATTTTTAAAGTAAGAATACTAAAAACACCCCCAAAGCCTGCAAAATCAAAACCAAAATGAAACATTTATATATTCATACTCAAATATGAAATTTCTTAAATGACTTTTCACTTCAAAATTACATTTTATGCACATGGTACAGTGTAAATTTGAATGACGAAGTCTACGTTTTTAAGTTTATTTTTTACCTGTGTTGTCTTGGACTCTACAGGAATACTTTTTACTTCTACTGCTTGCTGTTGTACATTGTAGACGGGATTTGAAAAATTGTTCTCTGTTGAATCACCACTGACATTAACAGTCACCTGTTTTTAGAAATAAGTAAGTTTAACAAGGTCAGTATGAAGTAATTAACCCGTGAGCATCACTCATCCGCTCCTCATTTACCTGTGTGGCATGTATAACTGCGGGATGACTTAATGTGCCTGCTGCAGCTGAATAAAGGGGATTTTCAAAAGTGACAGGCTGTTGTCCCGTGTTAGCAAAGTTCTTATCCTAGTAACAATGCAAAATTACATTAGAATACATGAGATTAGAATAATCTAATATGTACTTACTGGCCCCGTTATTATTGACACTTGTACACCAGCTCAGACAGTAATGAATAAAAAATGGCAACAGAAAGTATTCAGACACCTTTAAAATGTTCACCCTTTGTTTCATTGCAGCTAAAATCAAAAAAGTTAATTTTGTTTACATTCAAAAACATATAGACATTATTGCTAATTTATTTAAAAAGAAAAAAAATATATCACATGATCATAAGTATTAAGACCCTTTGATATGACTCGCAGCTGTGTTTAATTAAACTAATTGGACTTGATTAGGAAAGGCACACACACTCCAGTGGAAGACTGCGGCTCCTGAGGAACTACAGTCTGCCATCGGAGCTGTTGAAACAGTTCTACACTGCAATGATTGACGCGGTCTTGTGCGCTTCAGTTACAACTTGGTTTGGATCAGCAACAACACATGACAAAAACCAACTACAGAAAACAAATAAGATGGTTAAAAAAATAATTTCTGCCCCACTGTCCACCTTTCAGGAACCTTCAAGAACATTACAGACTCTCCCCATCCTGGACACAACATTCTCCAACTCCTTTTCTCTGGACATGTTGCTTTATTTCCAAGAAGACTCATTTTGGTACTTGCTCAAAAGGGTGCTTCGACTCAATACTGAGCAAAGGGTCTGAATACTTATGACAATGTGATATTTCAGTTTTTCTTTTTTAATGTCTTTTAATGTCAAAAATGTCTACATTTCTTCTTTTTTGTCAAGATGGCGTGCTGAATATACATTAATGAGAAATAAAATTAAGTTTTTTTGATTTTAGCAAAGTGGCTACAATGAAACAAAGAGGGTGAAACATTTAAAGGGGTCTAAATACTTTCTGTACCCAATGTATAATATAAAATGCTTGGTGTGTGACATAATTTCAAAACATGAGGCAACAATGCTGTTATTTTACATTTACAGGTTACAATTTAGAATCCTGACCTACATCTTGATAGTGCATACAAATTTTGAAGTGGTATTAATGAGTGAAAATTAGGTCACTGTGGGTGAAGTTTACCTGCTGCATAGCTCTGCCAATAACACAGAGATTTTGGGGTTCCAGATCCATTGTGACATTGTCTCCTGACCGAAAAGTTACTCCATTTCCTGTGTCACTTGACTTTGTCAGGCTGCTAAGACTAAACATAAGAGGTCAAGATATAATTGATGTATAATTCTCACAAAAATATGTAAATCCTATCTTCTCTAACCACCCTTTTTAGGTATAGTTTACTCCTTAAAAAGATTATATAAAGAATAAATATGTTTGTAAAATATATATTTGTTAATAAGCACATCAGAAAAGGTAAGGATTACTGTAGGTGTGTTTGAGTCACTTGTGCTTTTTAATAATCATTTTAAAGTAATAAAAGGTAGAGGATGTGGTTGTTTTGATTATTATAATGTACCTGGGAAGTTTGGGCATTGATGGAATAAGTGACCCAGTGCGTCTGTAGTTAAGAAAAAGCCCAATGGCCAGGGCTCCAGATAGAAGAATTATAATCACTGCAAGTAAAACAGCAACGGCTAAAAAAAGAATTAAAATTTTTAAAAGGCTGGAGATACATGAAAATTTTGTTGGTGAAAACATAGTAGATGGTCAAATGGGACACAGGATTAAAACTAATTAAGCTGTAGACAATTAGCAAATTTTGATATTGGTAAATAACAAACTATGTGTAGTTTTTATATAAATATTTTAACTTTATTAATATGTAAACACATATTACCTGTTCCAGCAGGGGAACCCCTGAATTGTCCAAATTCGCAATACGTTCCAGAATAGCCATATGGACATCTGTAAAGTAAAATATATTCATATAAGTGTTGTTATTATCAAGTATTTTTTATTGTCAGTACAATCATATAAATTTGTGTGCAGTACACAAAGACATAACAAAACATTTCCCAAGACAAAGGTGCTACATAGAACAAAAATTACATGTTTTTCTCAATTATACTTTCATGCATTTACTAAAGTAAAGTTTGATTGTTCTATTCTTAATTTTTCATATCAGACTCACTTGCAATTTGGAAGACTTTCTTTCTGGTAACATGTTCCACCATTCCTACATCTGCATGCAAGTGGCATTGCCACCAGGGGCTCTATAGCTGCAAGAGCAAAAGTCATGCACAACCTTACAACAGCACTTCAATCTCAACATAAAAGCAGAATCCATGCAGAAGTGGTACTGTAAAAATAATTAAATAACATGCAGATATTTGATCATACATCAGCTCAGTGCTGGCAGAAGCCTGTATTACACATGTACGCTTAATATGAAATGCATATGATAAAAAAAAAAAAAAGAAACAAGAAGAATGGCTAATTTGTCTCATACCTGCATCACATTCATTCTGGTTAAAGCTAAGAAGCGATGAACCTTGAGGACATGCACAAGTGTATCCACCAGGTCGCAGCAGGCACAAGTGACTACACACATCCTTACATGGATTCACCACTAAAAACAGAATTAATGTGTTTGATTACAAAATGAATTTAAGAATGAATTCATAGGTATGAAGCCACAATGAATTTACAAATTTTGTAAATTTACACTTGTATTGGTACATTTGTGAGGTTGAATATATTGTATAAATCACTTAGTTAAAGATGACAAATCGATTTTACATTTTACATTTCTGCAAAGTAAAACTAACTTTTTGAAATACATAATAAATACTCATGAGCAAAGATTTACAGATCTTTGTTTTTGAAAATGTAACATTTACATTACATTTACATTTAGTCATTTAGCAGATGGTTTTATCCGAAGCGACTTACAAATGAGAGAATAACACAAGTCAGTATTATTAACATCTGGGAGAAAGCTCTGACAACACATTTTAAACAAAGTATTATTTTTAGTAAAAATTAATACATTTTATGTTGGTCTAAAAAAGCAAGGCTGTTTAATAAGTTACATTGATTAGTGGATCAAACTTCAAATTTCTCCCCCTAAATAATCGTCATGAAATACAGGTATACATATGTTTCTAAACAGAACATAAAATTACCCTAGACAACATATACCCAACAAAAATTAATATTACATAACATTTAGCCATTTTGCAGATGCTTTTATCCAAAATGACTTAATATCAGAATAAACAGTCAGTTAGTTTAGGAGTAAAAAGGCCCAACTGCAGTAGTATCTATTCCGATCATGTGTTAATATGAGTTTAATGCATATGTACATCTGTTTACAGTAATAACACAGTTTACAATGTTAGATACAACAAAGTAAAATAATCAATGTAGTGTTGGCTTCTCACCTGAGCAGTTGTATCTATGCTCTTGATAGATGCGGACTTGGGTCAGCCAGGGGTTAATAGTGAGCACTTTAACTTTATTCCCTTTTCCAAATTTGTCTGTCTTCCACACCTCACCCCTCGCCTTTGTTGTCCAGTACACATGACCCTCAAACAAATCCAGACTATAAGGGTTTCCAATATCTGTAAGAATTAACAGTGTGAACATTTAACAACAAATGCTATATTTTTAGTCTGAACTGAGTTGGAGATTGGGCTAAAATGATAGACCCAAGTTATGAAAGACAGTATATGGGATTGTTAAATAGACCTACAGTCATGTTACAATGTTTATTGTCTAACCTCCTGACACGATGATCTTCCTGTCTGTTCCATCTGCATTCATCGATTCAATTATATTTTCTTTGGAGTCACACCAGTAAATCCTGTCGCCATTGAGGTAGTCTATAGTAAGTCCTGTTGGCCAACCCAGATCTTGATTCAGCAGGACTTGTCTATGCTGGCCATCCATCCATGCTGCCTCAATCTTAGGCATTCTGCCCCAGTCAGTCCAATACATCATACTGAGTGAAAAAATGAAAATAAAAAATTTATTGCTATAAAATGTTTGCTTAAAATGTTGACTGTATTTGGAACTAATTAGCCTTACAGACAGATAAATTGATTACCCAAGTGCTGGGTTGACAACTATTGCAGCTGGTTGGTCTAGATCTGAATCAACGAGCCACTTCCTGTAACGTCCATCCAATTTTGCAACTTCAATACGATTTGAGCCAGCATCTGTCCAGTAAATGTGTCTAAATATATAAAAAAAAAACAATAGAATTGTAATTGAGGTACCAAGTACAAATACCATCAGTAGAAATATCATCAGTAGAAAACATTTTTCAAAAGGCAAAACATGTAGCATTACATACTGTCCCACCCAATCCACAGCAATTCCATCAGGTCTGGAAATGTATCTGAGGTTTAGATCCATATCCTTTACTGGGTTGCTGCCATGGTCATCAAATGTCGTCATGTATGCTCTTTTTATAGAGCCGAACTGAGTGCCACGACCCAAAACAGTCCAGTACACAACACCTGAGGAGGGATATAGAACAACACGCAACAGCTAAGGGTTTAAGTTATAAATAGAGTAATAGACTAGGTCCTTTCTGTTTGAAGTTTAAATGTCCTCCCCGTGTCTATATGGGTGACTTCTAGGAGCAACAGTATTCACCCACAGTTAAAAAATATCGTAGAAGGTAAATTAATGGTGCTTTGACCTACTTGTGAATGAGAAAAAAATCTATTTGTATGTCTGTCCTGTGACAGACTACAAATCTTCCTCACTATACGACTCTAAAGCATTAAAAGTGGCTTAACAAATTATGCATAAAGAAATAATTTTAAAATTTTCGAAATAACACTGGCTACAAACTTACTCAGTCCCTGGTTCTCTGGGTCCCACAGGTAATCCAAAGCCTGGATATGTTCAGCCTCATCCACATAATCTGAATACTGCTCTGACGACAGGTTATAGCGTCGAATACGCACATTGTCAGGCAAAAGCAGCACTGGAGGATTGCCTATAAAGATTTTACCATAGTACTTAATTTAAAACACAATAAAAAGTATTGGATAAATTTTTTTAATGTCTATCATTTACCTTCTGCAGCACATTCAATCCCATGTTGTTGTCCAACAGACCGGAATCCTTGAGCACAAAGACACTCGTAACTGCCCTTAGTGTTTTTGCACAACTGAGGGCAAGTTCCATAAGTCTCACACTCATTCACATCTACAGACAGACAAAATAAAAATAAAATCAAAACTCACCAAGAGTTTTTGTATATAACAAAATGTATCTTCTTTTTCTTTTAACAGTTAACTATTAGGGGGTGCCACAATGAAGTGATACTCGTAAAAATAAAACAATAGTAATTAATTTTCAGAAATGCAGCCACTAATGAGCTCGAACAGAGTAGTTCTAGCGCCGGTCCCAAGCCAGATGAATGCTGAGGGTTGCATCAGTAAGGACATCCGGTGTAAAAAAATTGCCAAATAAATGATGCAATTTCATGACAGTTATTTCATACCAGATCAGTCGAGACCCGGGTTAACAATGACTACCATCGTTACTGAAAGCAAATAGGGTACTGGTGGATATTAGACTACTAGTTGAGAAAGACAACTGGGAGGGAAGCGTGTAAAAAGACAAAGAGGAAAAAGGAGAGGCAAGAGTATATGATTTAGGGTAGCAACCCTGACTAGGAAAAGGTAGAGAGCTGGCTGATATGATGAATAGTTGTTATTGTATGTGTACGGGAGAGAAAGTGGAAGGGGAGCAAGGCTTGAAGCATTGGTGCAGGATTTAAGATGTTCTACCATGGTGTGGATAAGAAGAGAAATCGAGTTGGGGTGGTGAAGGAATATGCTAAGAAAGTTGTTGAGGTGAAAAGAGTGTCAGGTATAGTGATGTGTCGAAGGTATAAATTGAGGGTGTAATGGTGAATGTTTTTAGTGGCTATACACCACAAGTTGGCTGTGCCGTAGAGGTAAAAGAGAAATTCTGGAAGGAGATAGATGAAGTGGTTGAGCGCGTTCCCAGGGAGGAGAGAGTGGTGATTGGTGCAGATTGGTGAAGGTAGCAAAGGGGATAATGAAGGTTTGTGGTTAAGGATAGGAACATAGACGGACAGATGATGGTGGATTTTGCAAAGATGACGGAAATGGCTGTGGTTAACAGATATTTCCAATAAAAGAGTAACCTACAAGGGTTGGGCCAGGAGCACACAGGTAGATTTACATCCTGTGTAGATGAGGTTGCTTGAAAAAGATTAGTAATTGTAAGGTAGTAGGAGAGAGTGTATCTACACAGCATAGGATGGTGATGTGCAGGATGAATCTGTGGTTAGAAAGAGGACAATGGCAGAGCAGAGGACAAAATGGTAGAAGTTAAGAAGAGAGGAATGTTGTGAAGAGTACAAAAAGAAGAGTTGAGAAAAGCTGTAGGTGGTAGGAAAGACCTCCCAGACGACTGGGTTGCAGCAGCAACAGTGATTAGACTGACAAGCAGTAAGGTATTGGGTGTGTCATCTGGAAAGGCAAAAGACAGCAAGTAAACCTGGTGGTGTAACGAGGAAGTCCAGGAGGTTATTCAGGGAAAAAGGACAGCGAAAAAGAAATGGGACAGGGAGAGGACTGAAGAGAGTGGACAGGAGTAAAAGGAGGTGTGGTGTAGGGCAAAGAGGGAGACCACAAAGGCCAAGCAGAAGCCCTGTGATAAGTTACATGAGAGGTTAGACAGTACAGAAGGTATACATAGGTTGGCAAGACAGATATAAAGCTGGAAAGGATA
>JAOUQT010000044.1:13906650-13921285 GCA_025769995.1 Xyliphius kryptos | reverse complement strand
CCCCAAACAAATTAAAAAAAATAATAAAAAAATTCCCTTAGCTTTTTTTCATGGTGAGGACATTAAAGGGTTAAAGTTGTGGTTTTAACTCCTTTTTGTGTAATATTACACAATTTTTATTTATATAGTTACGTTTCCTTAATGTACTTGTATTCTGACACTTCTGACAACAGTGAGTTTTATCATTTGAATTGACTGTGTATGTTTTAGCATTAAAAAATGGGCGTTGTCTATAGAAATGAAAAAAAAAACAACTGTTTAACAGATTTAAAGAAAAGGCAATTTAAGCAGTAAATTAGGCAATTAATGGGAGATGCACTATGTGGACAAAATATTTGGGCCACACCTCGTAAACAATAAAATCTGGTTTATTTAAACCCATAGTCCAAATCTATATCAAGCACCTCGTCTTGCTTTTTTTTTTCCAACTTTGTGGAAACGGAAAGTCCATTTCTGATCTACATTAACTGTGCCCCAGTGCAAAAAAGGGGTCAATAAGGCATAGTTAAATGATTTGAGTAAGGCCATTAACCCTCATTGTGTTCTGACCCCAACCAAGTTGGAATACTTGTAAGTCACTATAGATAAAGGCGTGTGCTAAATGTCCAAATGTAATGTAATGTAAATGACCAAATGTCTGACTTGGATAAATGGGCAAACATGGCCCGATACACTTCAAAATCTTGTAAAAAGACATTTTAAAAAAAGTGAAAGTTGATATGGGGAATTTTTCATACTCAGAAAATTATTAAAACATCAAATTTGATCAGTGATCCCAAAAATGTGTCTATTACTTACCTTTACTTACTCTTACATACAAATCAAACATGGTCTACTCACTGCACTCGTCAATCGGTTCATCCGAGTTGTCTCCGCAGTCATCATCTACATCACATTTCCAGCTCTGTGGTATACAACGGCCATTTCTGCACTTGAACTGGCCTGGACGACACGTTCTGCTGGAGCAGTAAGAAGGCTCTTCATCTGAACCATCCCCACAATCATTTTCGCCATCACATTGCCATGCCTCTGGGATGCAGCGCTTATTAGCACATTGCAATTGGTGTGTTTCACACTGATGTGTGGCTGAGAGGAAAACAAATATCATTTTACATTATCTAATTGAAGAAAACAATATGGTGTAATATATATTGCTTTCATGTGGTATTTGCCCTAAGTATATCCAAATTTCAGTTTTATTGTAAATTAGCAGCAGTAAACTATAAAAATAAAGTATTAATCTGAAGGGATAACAAGCATCAGAGGACAGCAAAAGCTTAAAGCAAATTATAATTTAATTAAATATGTTACCACACAGCACAGTGTCTTCATCAGAGCCATCATGACAGTCTGGGTTTGAGTTGCAGAGTAAATGAGGACTAGTGCAGTTACCATCCCTACACTGGAACTGGCCCAGCCTGCAGTGACTCAGAGGACACGTGGATGGCTCATCAGAACCATCCCTGCAATCTCTCTGACCATCACACTTCCACCAAATTGGGATGCAGCTACACAAGAACCATACAAAAATTGAAATCCTTATAAATCAGAAGAGCCATTTATTCAAAGACTGCTTATGTTGCTTATGTTAATTTAATTATGTCTTTAAATATATGTGTGCATGCGCACATCCTAGTTTATGACTGGTCATTTGTTTTTTCCCCATTTCACTTATAAATTTGTACAAATAGAATGTTGGGATTCCAGTTGATACCTCATGCCCTATCACTGTATTCCATTATGAACAATATTGAAAAATGTCATTCAACAGTGTTTTTATTTATTAATATTCTAATGATTAAAAACAAAACATTATATTCCATTTATATCAAGGCTATCAATCCATGTATAAACTCACTTCCTAGATCAGACCCAAATATTTGACATCTTGAAAACTGAAGATGTGCATGCTACAATTTAATAATGAAATAAGTAAAAATACATAAAATGAAATAATAAAAAGCAAGCATAAAATAAATTACAAACAAATAACCTCTTATACCAAGACACTTTCAAGACGAACAGTGGTTAAGACCTTACCGCTCATTGTCAGCACATCTGTACTGTGTACTTGTACACATGGGCAGGCAGCGGGCAATGCCACCTATCTGCAATGTCAGGAAGTTATCAGGGCATTCACAGGTGTATTCGCGGCCACCAGCTTTCAGCAGACAAAGGTGAGAGCAGCCTCCATTGTTTGGTCCACAGGGATTGGGTACTAAATTAAACATAAACGTTGTTAATCTCAAAAAAATTACACCAAAATAAAGCAATGCATGAAAGCTGTAATAAATTCAAGTTCAAGTTTATTTATACATATCGGTTTGTATATGCATTGTCTTTAAACAAGTTGTTTTAAGCCTGAACTCGATTGAAAAATACAAAGCCACAACGGCAAGCAAAATCTTCAAGAAGATATCTTTGAAGAATGAAACCTTGTGGCGGGCGGCACGGTGGCTTAGTGGTTTGCACATTCACCTCTCAGCACTGGGGATTCCTGTTCGAATCCCAATCTGGGTGGAATTTTCATGTTCTCCCTGTGTCTCTGTGGGTTTCCTCTGGGTTCTCTGGTTTCCTTCCACCGTCCAACAACATGGATCCAAGGTAAATTGACTGCTATAAATTGCCCCATATAGTCTGTGGGATTGTGCGTGCATGTGTGTAAGAGTAAGTGTGTGCCCAGAGATTGATTGCGTCCTGGTCCTGGGTGTGTTTGCCCAGCAACTGAGCAACTGTAACATCTGCAGTTTCGCCTCGGGGATCAATATAATATTCTGATTGTGATTATGATATTTCTGATTGGCCCATTAAAAATACGAACTCAAGCAGCCTACAAAGATTTTTAATAATTATCTTATGCATGGACATGTCTACAACAAACTAGCCACCTTGATGAATGCCAACAATTCCTACAATGCATCTAGTTACCAGAGTAAGACAAAGGCTGCCCTACTTCCTACTAGACACATAGCTTTTGGATAAGAAAGACAAGCATATCTATAGACCAGGCTTGGCAACAGTCAATACTGATAACAGGGTTAGTCTTTCCTCACTGGCCGAAGAAGAGGAAAAAGGAAACCACTTGGTGCATTGCTTTTGTAAATAGTGGCACATACTCTATAATGGTTTCAGTAGAAGCTTAAAGGAAGAGATAATGATCTGAGATAACAGGTATAATGGCTCCAAGAGGATGTGAGTCGGCAGAAGGACTTGTGATTACACCACAGCTTAGTTGCCTTCTCTCAGACTCACCTATTGGCTGGCGGTAGGGATGACACACGTGGATATCAAAGGGTCTATGAGTGGTGTTGACCAGAACTTGGCGCCCGGAGCCATTGTACTTATTGCCCTTTTCCACTGTCCGTGTGTTCCAATCTGTCCAATACACAGTTTCTTCAAACACAGTTATTGCGAATGGGTGAGAAAGCACACCATCATACACAGTGTGGCGATGATGGCCATCTAGATCTGTATATCTGCAAAAGTGGCAGAAGGCTTTAGACTAATTACGAAATTAGGGAAATAGTTAACCTGAATAGCTTCTATCAATCTATTAATTACAAAATGAAATAGTATTCGAAAATAAGTGCAAGAAACATTTTAACTTACTCAATGTAGTTAAGATGTGCATCAGTCCAGTAGAGCATATCATTGGTGTAGTCAATAGTAAGGCCATTAGGCCACTCAATCTTAGAGGTTATAATTGCAGACTTGTTATTGCCATCCATCCCCACACGACCTATAAAAGCCTTAACACCCCAATCCGTCCAGTACACATATCTGCGAATTAACACAGCACTCACTTATAAAGTCATGTGTATATACTAAACACTATTATAAACTGTCCATCGAGCTAGTAAAATCAATGTAAAACATTAAAATAATTCAAATAATTAATTAATTTTCTGTAATTTCATAGTAGTTTTGTTCTACATATTTATGTATTTTTTTCTATAAATGCCCATGGTTTATCACAACAAAAAATGTTGATAATTTCAAGATCACAAAGTAAATTAAGTTGACGCAGATGGTCATGAAGGGATTACAAATATTTAATTATTTTAATAAAATAGGATTAAGTAATAAAAAATCTCCAAGATTTACCAACTGACTAAAGTAATATTTTCCTTAAAACTTTAATTATGTAATTTATATCTAATTATATAAATACATTTTAACACCTTAAAGCCACAAACCAATCCAGATAAAAACAGTCACTTACCCAAATTTTGGATGTACTACAATGGCTCTGGGATTTTCCATGCAGTAGGTATTGTTAGCCTCTACACAGTGTTCAGCCAGCTTCCGAACAAAACGTCCATCTAACTCTGACACTTTAATGCAATCCAAAACACTGTCTGTCCAATACAGCTTGCGCCCAACCCAGTCAACGGCAAGGCCTTCGCCATGGAGGATGCCATTCAGCACCGCTTCTCTTCCTGTGCCATTGAAGAACATCCTCTCGACCATACGGCGACTCACGTCAATCCAATAGAGCCTCTTATCAACACGATCGAAATCCAGGGCGACGACGCTGCTGAGGCCCTGCAAGATTAGTGAGTAGGCTTCTCCATCTGTAGATAGGTTGCGCAGGTAATAACGGTTGCTAAAGATGAGGTAAGGGCTAATGTTACTGTTCTGCCTGCAGCTACGCCCATCTGGTTCTCGCAAGAAGCCTGGAGCGCACTTGCACACAAAGGAACCCACAGTGTTTTCACAAATCTGACTGCACACACTGGGAGTCTCTGAACATTCATTGACATCATCACAGCTTTTCCCATCTGACATAAGGTGGTAGCCAGGGCGGCATGTGCACACAAAGCTGGTAGGAGTATCAGTGCACTCGTGGTCACAGTGGTGGATGGATGGATCGGTGCATTCGTTAATGCCTGAAAACAATGTTCATAATAATTATTTGTAATTATGCAGTAACTGAGAAATGTATAAAAGTAACTATAACTTAAACTATTTTGCGTTTATATACCATGGCAACATTTGATCACTTTAAATTTTACTTTTCTTTAATTTAACATTTTAACTTTTTGTGATTACCAGGGAATCCTAAGTTTAAATCAAGTGCACATATATGAGATTAATTGGAAGGTTGATTTAGGTAGATCTCATCCAAAATCAATGCCTGATAATTAAATGTAAATGTACTCACCACAGCCTTTTTCATCACTGTTATCATTACAGTCATCACTGTGGTCACACACTTGGCTGCTGGGTACACAGTTTCCATTATCACACCTAAAGTGTCCAGAAGGGCAGGTAGGGGCAGAAGTGTGGCACATTTGGGGGAGTTCATCTGATAAATCGCCACAGTCATTGTCTCCATCACATTGAAAGTCCCGGGAGATGCAACGCCCATTCTGACAGGTAAATTGGTGCTGCTGACATGGCTGATATGAACAGCCTTGCTCATCACTGCTGTCGCCGCAGTCGTTGCGGCGGTCACATCTATCAAACAAAACAGATACAACATTGTCTCTAAATGTCTCTTGAATGTTTATTTACATGTATGGAAAACTTGGTTCAGTGGTTGTGATGAGGTAAAAAAAAGAGATTTTACATGTGTTTAGGAACATTAACAGCAAGAAAACAATAGGAAATCATCTTTAAAAAATGGCGATGGCATTGTTCATCAACAAGCTGAAGAAAGCAAGGGCACTGCATTAAAATACATGTGCTGGCTGATCTCAAAACTCTCTCAATAAACAATGTCATCCACTCTCGCTTTCTCTAAATACATTTTTTCTTTTTCCGCCTTTCGTTCTGCAGCGCCACTCTCTTCCGTCACAGTACTGCTTTTGTTTAAGTAATTTTTATTTAGAGCTTTATCCTCCTAAGACCCGAACTCTTGGCATAGCATGCGTTTTTGTCCACGCATGTGGACGCCAGGTCCTAGGAGGTTAAACAATATTGCAATGTATATATTAATATACTGATATAGTTTTTATAACTTTTTTTTTTTTACTAAGAGTACCTTTTAAAGACCATGCCTTTTTAATCAGTAACAATTACAGCAGCACAGACTAACACCCCGTGTTTATGTATCTACATCAAATAATTTAACAAAAGTTGGATGAAGCTGTTTATTAAGAACAATCAGTTTGCTTCATCTGATCCTTAGGTTGAAATTATTCGTTTTTAGTTTTATGCAAAATTTATGTTGTTTAACTTCATAATAAAAAAAGGAACATAATAATGTCTCTGACCTGTATGCACTGCGGATGCAGAGGCCATTACTGCAGGTGAACTCTGAAGCAGAGCAAGACCTACGTGTGCAGTTCTGGTGCTCATCATATGCATCTGAGCAGTCAGCATCTCCATCACACACCCAGTCCCGCGGAATACACTTTCTTTGTGGGGGTCGGTTATTTACACAGGTGAATTCCATGGAGGAGCAGGTACGGTTAGCTAAGCAGTAGAAAAAAACAGGAAATGGTTTTAAAGATATAGTTCAGCTAAAAATACATTACAAACAAGCATTTTATAACAACAATAGATACATTTTTAGCAGTATTCACATTAATTTTACATTTAACAACAATACTCAGAGCGCTTTATTCACTACAAATTAAAATTTATTTTAGGATATAGCTTTTTTTTTGTTTTTTTGTGAATCTAACTGGCCTAACTTATTCCGGTGTGTTGTTTCATTTTTTAAAGCTTGACATTCTACAGAGACATGGTGAAAAGAGAATAGGTAGCAGTTTGAATTTAGATAAAGGTAGCCAGTAAACAGAACCACGAAGCATTGGATCAGGCAGGGATAATTCAGGAATGCAGCTTCCTTACTCCAAAGCATTTAACCGCAGGCAGAGGCTAGTTTCTCCTCCACACAACTGAAGTAATTACAACATATGCGGAAGCAAAAAATAAAGTAAAAAGTAGAGAGAGGACAAGCATTCAACAAGTCAGGACAGCATGTGAGTAAAAAAAATTAGAAGAAAAAAAAATAAGAAGTAGAGTTGTCAAAGCATGTCAGTTTGTCTTCATGCTTTGTAAATCCCTTCATGTCTAGTTGCTGTAAAATATTAGGCTCACCCTTTGCCACTTACCTTGTTTGTAACTCTTATCATCTGTCACAACTCTACTTCTACTCTTCAACCTCCACACCCTTCACTCCATTGTTTTTCTTTTTCTCTTCTAGTGCTTTTATCATGTGCTTGCCCTCTTCCATTCATTTCAGATTCCACTCTATATGCCATTTTGCTATTAGTTGCTACATCTCCCTCTGCTGGCCCCTAAACTTTGCAAAATCTTTTTGTTTTAAAAGAGTTTACAGTATCAAGCAGCCTGCTTAAGCTGGCCAGCTCTTCCTCCTTTAGTCTAATCATCTGCCCGGGCTATTACCTTTAAAATCAAACAGCCTAATATTTACGTAATAAATAGTTTCTTTTAGGTAGATTGTGTTCCAGAAGTGCATACAAAAACAAGGGATGAACAATATACAATATACAGTGGAGGAAATAAGTATTTGATCCCCAATGACTTTAAAAGTTTTTATAGAAAATAAAATAAAACGTCTCATAATTTTATGACAGCTTTATTTTAATAGTGACACAGAATATCAAAAGAAAAATTGCATGAAATGATAAATAAAAAAAGATTTTGAATTTCATTGAAGGAAATAAGTATTTGACCCCCTAAAAAATATCATTTAATACTTGATGGCAAAACCCTAGCATAGCAGTCAGATGGTTCTTGTCGTTTTTATAAGGTTTGCACACACTTTAGAAGTAATTTTGGCCCACTCCTCTCTGCAGATCATCTCCAAGACTTTAAGGCTTTTAGGCATGCATTTGGAAACGCAAAGCTTCAGCTCTTTCCATATAAAAAGGTTAGGCCATTCCATGACCTTGATATGCCTCTTATAGAGCCACTCCTTTGTTTCCTTGGCTTTTCTCGGAAAACTCATCCACAACCCATTTTCAGTAACCTGGCGGAGGCAAGGAGGTTGTCACCCAGGATTTTGCGATACATGGCCTTGTTCATCTTCTCACTGATAGGGTTTCGTTGTGCCCTTAGATTAAAAACATACCCAAAACATAATACTTCCACCACAGTGCTTGATGGTGGAGATGGTGTGCTTAGGGTAATATTCTGTAATTTTTTAGTTATGTTGAGTTGAAGCCAAAGAGCTCAATTTTGGTCTCTTCTGACCACAGCCCCTTCTCTCAATTAATATGTTTATTGGCAACATTCAATCTCTCACCGTTAAGATTAGGCTACCATAAAATCGTGGACTGTTTAATCATTTGTCGAGTACAAAATTAAAAAATCAGTGGGGGATCAAATACTTATTTCTTTCACTGTATATCATTTGTACATTGGAGAGGGAAAACGTATCATATATAATATAATAAATAAACAGCACAGTATTTCTCTAAAATGTCTCCTACAAAACATTATATTGCTGCTAAGAACCCACCACTTCATCATTTTCTGTGCCAAGTTTGTGCTCAACAGGTCAATTTGGGAGCAGTCTTTACCTTAAATAAATTAAAATAAAACACTCCTGGGGTGTGCAGCTCCTTATTTAATTTTGGTCTGTTTGTGCATTTTTCTTTTTTATTCGTTTCAGGCTATAGTATCACATTGAAATACTTTTTGTCTATGGTCTTACTTAAACAATAATTCCACCATCCTACAGGTGATTCAACAATTTTGGAAAATTCATGGCTCTCCTATCCTTACACATTATCTACAACCACTTGCTTTTTAACACACTAATAACCATTTGGTATCTTTATCTGTATATTTAAGGACATTAGAATCATTTGTTCCCATCAGCTACATTTTACATTTACTTATTTAGCAGCTGTTCATTCATTATCTTCCACTTATTCCTAGGGTTGCCTAGGAATCCCATTCAGGGGAGAACCTCTCAGGTGCTGGGCAGATACACCCAGGACAGGGTGCCAATCCATTGCTGGGCACACATTCACGCACACATCCACACCCACAAACTATACAGGGAATTTAGAGCATTAAATTTACCTGGAATCCCATGTTTTTGGACTGTGGAAGGAAACCTAAGAACCCAAAGAAAACCCATGCGGACACTGGGAGAACATGGAAACTCCACCCATATCGGGGTTCGAACCGGGAACTGAGAGGCGAACTTGCCCGGTTTCTAGATTATAATAATAATATATATATTTTTTATTATTTTGTTTTTCCATAGCAAATGTCTAGTGGTAGAGATTTTTTTTTTTAAATTGCTAAGTGACTCAGCCCTACAGACAGTTTGGTAAAATCGTTCTACCATTTAGCAGTGGTGAACAATAAGCAGTGAGCATTAGCACCAAGGTAAAGTTGAATCACCAAACGAAATTCATCACTAGAGTGCAGTGAACAATAAATTTAAGGTAAGAGGAGCAGGTTTAGAGATTATGCTATAGGCCAGAGTCAGTGCCTTTTACTAAATGTGAGCAGCTACAGGGAGCCTATGGAGAGAGATGAGTAGTGTAGTGACACAAGTTCTCTTGAGCTGGTTGAACACAAGTCAGGCTGCAGAGTCTTGTATCCGCTGTAGAGGCCTGATTGTTCAAGTTGGGAGACCAGCAAGCAATGCATTACAATAGTCTGGCAGGGCTAAGATGATGCCTTGGACTAACAGCTGATCTGATCTTCCTGATGTTGTACAGAATCAATTTGCAAGAATGGGCAGTTTTCATGACCTGATCAGATCATTTAAGATGTGTGTCAATTTGTAATTTAGTTTCGTTTTCAACGTATGAAATGCACTGCTACCAGATTATTTGCATCAACCACATTGTACATTAACCTATAAAAAATTGTTAAACAAGTCAATAAAGTTTCAGCTTCAAGAATATCGGATGCATCTTCCCAGCAATTTTCAAGTTTCTCTTTTAAATTTAATAAACACCTTCCACCCACTACTACCAATGACACTTATTCCAATGTTTACAAAGTTTTCCACCAGTTAGACTTTAGAACTAGAACTAGTGTTGAGGCAGGAAATGTGAGTAAGAATTGTTCAGAATAGAGCAGTTGCGGGTGCCACATTGAAAGGGCCTCATTCAAGAATTCCATCAATTCTTTCTAGATCAGCCCACTCCCTCTGTCCTCTGCACTGTAGATCTGGTAAAGTAATTTTTTTCATTTTCATCCACCTATTGTGTCTTCTTTTTCCACCCTTGGTAAGTTACTTAAAGGCATTACACTCAGTATTTCATCATCATATTTCTTCTGTCACTCCCCTTATTTTATAAATAGTAGGCTAATTTGTTTTCAATTACTCTGTTTGTAACTTTACCTTTCAATCTCCATCAAATAAAACCTCTGTCCCCTTTACTCTTTACTTGTGCTATGTATTACACAGTCACCCCTTTTTACACAGTTGCATTTCTATTCCCCTATTCTTTTAAAGTGCTTAGGTTGTTTCCCTTTGTTCTGCATATCAGTGACTCAGATTCAAACCCTCTGTTGGGAGCTGGACTTTAAAAGGTCTTGCTTTACTCAAAGCACCAGCTTTACACAGTAATTGCCAACAATTTTAAATTAATTGCTTATATTGAATATTAAAATCCCTTACTCTTAAGCAAGATAGGTTGATTAACAACTTTAAAAAAGCCACTAGCCACAATCTTCACCAGTCTCAGAATCAAAAAGACAATGATTGCACTTACCACAATTGTGCCGCTGGTCCTCATCACTCATGTCTCCACAGTCATTGTCTCCATCACAGATCCAAGAGGAGGCGATGCACCTGCCATCATCGCAGCGGAACTGGTTTGAGTTACAGGTCCTCACCATTGTGGCTGCCGGATTAATATATAACCCATTATAAAAAATTTAACCACAAAAGTGTTTCAAGTCTAAATTCACCTTACTTTAAAAAATGTATAAAGTACTGCTACAAAAGATGTGTTTTGAATTGTTTTTTGAAAATGCTGAGTGTCTGAGCATCACGAACAGAGTTGGGAAGATTATTCAGCTATGTAGCAGTGGTGAACGATACAAAGTGAGGTTTACTGAAATTATGAGTAGCTCTGTTTTCACCAAATTTGAGATGTCGGGCCTTCATCCAAACAAATATGTCAGTAAGGCAGGCACCTGATTTATCTGAGATAGAGGTGTCTTTGATTTGAACTAACTTAGTATAGTTCATGATACACAATTCACTTATTTATTTGAATTTAATTATTTAAATTCACTATATTTGAGTAAATTCTTTAAAATACACAATATGTATTTAATGTCATTTGTTGTTTAAAGAATAAACCGGTGTTAGAGTCAGCTGTTGGGACACAGCATTAATAATGCTGCAACGTACATTTAACTTAAAATAACATACTTTACTCCAACTTACTTTAATGTAACAGTAAACAAATCTAACAGGTATGCACAGTATTTGTTTTCACCCAGTATTTTTTGTTAAATATTTCTGGAGTAATATAACTCATTACTAATGTACAATGTTAGTAATGTTTTACATTCACAAACAGTTTATGTTTCATCAACCTACAATTTTAGCAAAAACTGATATTGAAGACAATAAAACCTTTTGTGTTTGACTTACTGCAGGAGGAGGGTTCATCGGAACTGTCTGCACAGTCAGAGCCTCCATCACAATACCAGTGTCCCGGAATACAGCGGCCGCTAGAGCATCTGAACTCATTTTGAGTACATGTAGATGTAGCTGTGACAAAAAGCACACATCTAAGGATATTTTATTTGCAAGGCTGAGCTCCTTACAATACTAACTTCCTATTAAGTAATTGTATTGTTCATTAACATCCAGTGTGGATCAGTGATAACTTCAACAATTTGATTACCAATCCATGCCTGAGTAACGCTTACAAAAATGTAACATTTATAAAATTTTGATAGGAAAAAGCTCAAGGACAAAATTCAATGGCTGAAGCACAAATTCCATGGAATTGGTATTGGTAAGACATATAAAAGATGCCATTTCCACTGTATATCTAGGACAGGAAAGTCAAAATATCTCTCTCCATAGGCGAAGAAAGAGGACCCGCTTCAACTGAGCCAACTTGTAGTAAGGAAAAAAAGCAGGACAAGGAATAAAGAAGAGTTTGAGTATTGTTGATGGATACAGTAGTTGTGGTTGCCAACTAGTAATAAGTTTTCATGCTTACAGAAATCCCACAATTTTGATATAAATATAACTAAAAAGATAACAAAACCAATGCAAAAAAAGACAAAGTAAATGTTTTACCACAGTGTGTTGGACTTTCATCGCTCATGTCTCCACAGTCATTGTCTCCATCGCACAGATATGAACGGGGAATGCAAATGTTGGTGGACTGACATTTTGTGTGTCCAGACTGGCAAGTCCGTTCCGCTAGAAAGATAGAGTGAAAACAAATCAAACCAGCTAAAAGACTATAGTAAATCAGATATTAGTTTAGCAAGGGACCACAAATAAAATCACAGACATTGTTATAGTCATACCACAATTGCGCTCATCTGAAGTGCCATTGTCATAGCAATTATTAATTCCATTGCAAACATACTCCCGAGAAATACAGCGGCCGTTGTTGCAGGCAAACTCTGTGGTGACCTCACAGGGTCGAAACAGGCAGCCAGTCTCATCGCTGTTATCACCACAGTCATTATAGTGATCACAGCGGTAGTGGTATGGCACACATCTCCCATTTCCACAGGTAAACATGGTGGACTCACAAGTGTGAAAGGCTGTCAAATACACAGTCATTACAAAATCAACAGTCTGTCATTAAAACATTGAGTCACTAGAAAATTATTTCAGATTTACCTAGACAGAAACAACATATTGTGAGTTGTAAAGGAAAGTGAGAAAACTACAAAAAAAAAAAATGTGTGATTTGAATTTTAAACTTTGGGTTAATTACCTGAGAGGGAAATAAATGCTGCCATTTGTGGGACTGCATGCAAAACAGCAATGCATTTTCATGAAAAAGTTAGTTACAAGCGAAGGTAATGCTAAACTAAAACAGATGATTTAAAAACATGATACACACCTAAAGTAAAATCACTCCTGCTTTCTGGTGAGAGATTATGTGAGAAGTAAGAAAACAAAAGGCAGTAGCATGTTAGCGAGAAGATGAAGAAAAGAAAGATATTATTAGCAGGATTAGTAGATTAAATTATTAAACAGTGAATTACAATTATTTTAGATTTTTAGACAGATACATGATAACAAGGTAAAACATTGGCCTACGCATTGTCTTCTAATAGGATGAGCCCAGTAGAACATCTCAAAGAGAAATTTTTGGTTCAAATGAGAAATGTGACGTTTGATAAAAAAATGCACTCTGGTATAAGAACCTTTTTCTATCAGAATAAATATGTTGGGAAGTATCATAGATTGGGCCTGAGTTGTTACATGTGGCCCAATCTATGGCAAGCTATTGTTAGAAGAAAAATAAATTATATTGTCATTTCCTTGACTATGACAAGAAACATGCAAAAAGTTCTATTGAATGAAAGTCAAAATCATGACTTTGTTAAGTACTGACAAGTATTGACAAGATAAAACATACAAAACTCTGTAATTGAAAAAAAGACTGCATATGAAAAGAACAAAATATAAATGTATGAGATTAACCAGGTTTTTGATTTTGCACTTCAAAGAAGCCAATCTTACCACAAACTCTTTCCACTTCGTCACTGCCATCACCACAATCATCATCATTATCGCATTTCCATTGTGCGCGAATGCAGCGACCATTCATGCAGGTAAACTGACCAGGTTGGCAGCGAGTTCCATTATCTTGTATGCAGTGTTTGTTATCAGCCAGGTACCAGCGACCCTCAGATGGACACTGGCACTCTGCACCGTGAGGACCTAAAAACAGCAAATATTCTGTGATTACCTAAACTGAATTTTATACAACATAATAATAAACATCTGTTGATATTAAACCATACATTTCTGTCATAACCAATTTTATATAAATAATTAAACACAGACCTCTGAGTAACAGGACTGCTATTAATCATAAGCTCATTTGTAGTAATTAAGCTGTATTTTTGTACTTGCATTTGTACTTAACAATGTTTATTAAAACTTTCTATCTCTATGTAGTCCCTGTCCAACCAAATAATCAGGGCTTAATGCTGCTAAACCGCTGTTAATGGATTCATTTTTTTGTTTTACATTTATCATTTTTGTAACTTTGAATGTTATAAACAACTCACTTTCTCTTTCTCTGGGTTCACATGTTCCTACTCACCTAAGTGTTTCTCCTCCATCAAACTTACACCTATCTCTTCATCTATATATTTGAATCTTGTCCTCCACTACTTCACATTAAATTAAAGTTTTACCTTTGCTTCAGTAAATTACCTTATATCATTGCTTTGCATCTTCTGCCCTTACAGCATTTTTATTTAGACTAAATCACTGACTTATATATTCATAGTTTCCTTGATAACTGCTGGTTATTAATACAGATCAAAACCTGTCTATGCCCCACTTACTCTGTAAAACCAGCCTGTTTTTAAATCACTACATACTGGAGGAATTATCAGTTGTACCATATTTTTATGATTCCTTCAATTCCGCTATAATACTACTACTACTACTACTACTACTACTACTACAACTACTACTACTACTACTACTACTACTACTACTACTAATAATAATAATAAT
>JAOUQT010000044.1:13866224-13881424 GCA_025769995.1 Xyliphius kryptos | reverse complement strand
AATCAAAATTATTATCCCATGGAGGTCTGGAAGTTACATTGTGTTGTTTAAGCGTTCCCTTAATTTTTTTGAGCAGTATATATTAAACTCTTGTTTACACGGATAAAAGATTTTTATTCTTTGCAATTATTCGTTAAAAGGATTTGCTTGTTGTTGATATTTTTGTGTTTAATTTGCTTTTTATTTATTTGTTTTTTAAACATTATCAATTACAGCAAATTTGGTATCCTAAATGTATCTTACATAAACACGAAACACAAAAATTAGCCTTGCAGTTCAACTACCATTCAAATATAGGACCTTCCTGTTGTTACTACACCTTTTTACCTTGCCTTTTTACAAAGCAAATAAAATAGTAACTAGCCTTAAGCATCTGATAAAATTAGATAAAATGAGATCTGTATGTTAAGAGCTAAATAATTTAAACATAATGTACATATTTTAAATATTTAAAATGTTAAAGGAAAAACTTACCCACTGCAAGGATCCAACATGATGGCGCGTGGCCTATGCACACGAGCAATAATAGTCCGCTGTGACCCATCCACAGCCATTGAGCTAATGGTCTGATTAACATAATCACTGTAATAAATCCTCTTGTTAATCCAGTCATAGGCAATTCCATCAGGAGCACCTAGATCTACATATATACAGTATAAACAGTGTTTCAGTTTTACTTTGTATGTCAGCAATATATTTGTATTACTTTATTATTTTTACTTATTTATATTGGATTAAAAAATTTAATCAATGTAATTTGAGGTTTCATTTAATAAGTAACTATATTATATATTATTTTATATATAAACAAACTTGTTATGTATTTTTTTAAAATAATAAAGTCAAAACCTGTAAGTTTTTACACATTACTGTACCTGAAGCAACCACAGTAGGAGATGAGGTGGGAGATGACAAGCTGATGTAGCTAATCTTGCTCTGTCCAGCACCAGAACTCTGAGTGAAATAGACCCTTTTGTCTAACTTGTCATAATCCAATGCTACAGATGTCCTGGCTACATTGACCACAGGAAAAGGCAATGAATGATCTTCAGGATCCAGTCTTAGTGAGCGAACTGTGCTCTCTGTGGTGTATATAAGATAATCATCCCGAGACACCACACATGTCATGCCGTCCACAGCCAAATTTCCAAAGGCACAGGCACACTTTTTGGTCAAAGTGCCAGGCAGAGCAAAGCAGAAATGAGCACAGCCTCCATTGGATGCCAAACAGGGGTTGTTATTAAGTTCCTGAGCAGTTCTGGGTTGCATTCTCTGATCAAAGATGGTGACATCTCGGAGCATGTTAATATTGTCTCTTATTACCAAGGGCTGATCATTGTTTCCAGGTTCTTTACTGGCCTGGAAAACTTTTTTTAAGTTTCTATCCACCCAGATAATTTGATTTTCAAATACAGTGATGCCATAAGGAGTTGGGTAACGGCTCCCATAACGTATAATCTCTGTTTCGCCACCCTCAGAACGAACCCTGGCAATCATATCCAGTGAATCGTCTACCCAGTAAATGTATTCATTCCTAAAATCTAGTGCAAGCCCTCTGGGTGTGATAATTCCAGAGGATACCAAAATAGTCCGGTTAGTACCATCCAAAAATGCTTTTTCAATTTTGGGATTTTGACCATAGTCAGCCCAGAATAGATATCTGTTTTTAGGGTCCACCACAATGTGACGTGGCATGTCCACCTGAGTCTTTAGGAGAACACGCCGAAAAGTAGTATTAAGTCGAACTACTTCAATGTAAGTCTCTGTTAAGAAGCCATTTGTGAAGTACAGGTTTCCTGTCCAATGACATAAAAATAAGACAAATAGCAATAAGTGATAGTACTACACTTTCAGAAACAGTGGTGTATGATTGTATTATTATCATTATTATTATTATTATTATTATTTTATTTATTTTATTATGCTTTTTAGAAAAAGACAACTACCTGCTGCCCAATCCACAGCAATGCCCCGGATACCATTTCGTCCAATTCCTGAGGTGACAATGCTGCGAAAACCAGATCCATCTGGTTTGATTCTCCGAATTCCGTTCTGAGAGGCAATAGTACTGCTGAAGTCACACCAATACAAGAACCCAGATGGCACATGCACATCCACATGTAGAACATTCCGACCTGTAGGAAATACACAGACTCTGTTCCTCATTGGCTAGATTTAAATATAGGTTTTTAAATTAGAATCTTCCGGAAGAGGACGGCAAATATTGCTAACCCTGGGTTCCAGCCACAAGATATCTTTAAATGATATCATGATGGCACAGTGATTTTTCATCTCAAAGCAATAGTTTTCTAGGTTCTATTGCTGGGCAGGGTGGACAATGTTCTTACTGTATATAGTCTGTGTGTTCTTTCAGTATCTGCTTCTGTTTTCACCAGAAGCACCAGCTTTCTTCTAGTCCAAAAAGTTACTAGTAGGCATATTGAGAATACTAAATTGTTACAGGTGGGTATATGTGTTTGTTCGTTAACTCTGCAATTTAACTTCAGAATCAGAATCAGAATACTTTATTGATCCCTGAGGGGAAATTGCAGATGTTACAGTTGCTCAGATTGCATAAGTTCAACTACATATAAAGGAAGAATAAACTAAAAGTTAAAAGTTTCTAAAGAATAAGTACACTTAAAAAAAAGTGGCAAATGCAGTTTATGGATATCAGTATCCTTTACTATCAACGGTACCTAAGTGGCTTGGATAAAAATCAAACTAATCAATTTGTTTAAATATATATAACAACATAGTCATACTCTTGGTGCCATAAAACACCTACCTGTACCAGCTACAGGAAACATAGCCTCTGAATGATCAGCTCCCTCCAAACTAAATCCCTTGATAGCAGTGAGCATTGAAATAACCACATAGGATTGAAAGGGAGCACAGGTCCTGTTATCGGCATTAAGTTTAAAGCCAGTAGCACAAGCACATGTGTAGAGACCTCCTGGCCGAGGGAGACAGAGCTGCTCACAAATGCCAACATTATTGCTGCAACCGTTAGAGGAGCCTACAGACACTACAAGGAAATACACAGCATCACATTAATCAGAGTAAAACAATATAATCTATTAATGATAATGGGCTTCACCAAATGAAAAAATAGAGGGGGCTGCATGCATCTTGAGAAGTGATTGACACTGGGCTTGGTAAATTCATGCAGGTGGTAAAAATAGCATCAGGTTGTGCCAAATACTTTTAATATTTAAATTTCACATTTCCAACAATAACACTACATTATCAATACTTAAGCTTCGGGTGTTGCAAACATTTTACCAGGTGATTATTTTGAATAGTACAATGGTCACTTACTGTCTCTGTAGTGAACTTTGAGCACTCTCAAACCAGGTACATTGTCCCGCAGCACAACTCTGTTGGACCCTGTAACTTTGTCAACACGTTCAATCACCTCAAAGTCCCGGTCAGTAAAGTAAAGGAAGGGTCCATGTACAGCTACACCCCATGGATGAGACAAGCCAAAAACCATGGTAATGCGGTTCAACCCGTTTGGATCTCCTCTTTCAATCTGTTTTAATTTTTAGAAATGCAATGAGTTAAATTCTATATATATATATATATATACACTGCTCAAAAAAATAAAGGGAACGCTTAAACAACACAATGTAACTTCCAGACCTCCATGGGATAATAATTTTGATTTACATTTTGATAATTTTTAAGTTATTTTGTTCTCAATGCATTCCACTATCTACTAGATAAAGATTTTCAACTGAATATACCTTTTAAATAAATATTTTATTCATTTCGATCTAGGATGTGTTCTTTTAGTGTTCCCTTTAATTTTTTGAGCAGTATATATACACATACAGCATAAACCAAATCTGGCACATAAATAAGTGTCTCACCACTCCAGTTCCTGTGACAGCCCAGTAGAGTTTATTTTCTTGAATGTCTATAGTGATAAACTCCACATGGTCCAGGTTGTTGGTAAACAAAATAACGGAATTGGACCCATCCATGTCTGCACATGCAACCTTGGCTGGAACACCACTCTCTGTCCCTTGATCTGTCCAATACATCTTCCTGTCATATATAAAACACTGCACTTTGTATGCACTCCAACTTAGCCACCACAAGATTTAGCATGTTCGTTTCTAATGTACAAATGATATTTAACACTCATATCACTAAACTTTCAATTATTTTTCTAAGTGAATGTGTGCACGCAATCTTCCCATTCCTTTGCAATGTGTCATTATACTGTCTGCAATAAATTGCAATTTAGTGAGTTACTTTTTCTACCCTCCAAATGACATACTGTATCTGTTACGATGCAGATGGCATAATGTCAGGCTGACCAGAGTCAGTAAATGTTTGGCTTACCGAGGTGCTCTTAAAATAGACCTTACCCACGTGCTGGGTCCACTGCAATGCCTACTGGTGAGCCTGCACCGGTCGGGAAACCATTGTTAGTGATGAGAGTTTTCCTGTACTGCACTTCTCCTTTTAACCTCAGGACCTTCAGAAACAGTTATGTTTAAAAAGAGACAATTTGGTTAAATTGCTGTACTACTACTACTACTACTTCTACTACTACTAACAATTTACCACAAAACATTTTTACCTCTATGGATTGAGATGCTGGGTTGGTGTAGTATAAATTTTGACTCATCCAATCAAGAGCTAAGCCAACTGGCGACCCCAATATTGCTGCTGGTGCAAACTCAGTCCTGTTGGTGCCATCTGACTTAACCCTGTGGATCTCCCCCTGTGTTGAAAGGCAAGACATCCCATCATTATCTTATTTAAAAACAAACAAAATGTGAATTTTGCAATAGATTTTTTTTATTCACAATTTATTTATTCACAATATTAGAAATACAGTGCTAGAGATATTGTATTATTGGTGAAAAGTGATCAAAAATAGATTGTCAGTCTTACAGGGTGTTCAACCCAGTAGATCATCTGCTCAGTATCATCAAAGTCCACATCATAGCCATTCTGCAGGCCAGCAATGGGTACCATGGCATCATTGCTCTTATCAGCAGGATTGAGGGAAATACCATAAATTATGCTGTCCCTTACAACCACCAGGAATGGATCATTTACTGTAACAATAGTAACAATTACTTGTTAACAAGTCTATAAATCACATTGCAAAACTAAAAGGCCTTGTGTTTTTAATTCGCTCTAGTTAAAACAATTACATGCAATAAGTTCATCAAGACCCGGACCTTGATTATAAAAAAAAAAATGTACAATGCTCTCCTCCAGACACAAAACCAGAAACATTGGTTTATTTGGTTTCAAGATCTTCTAAAACTTGTTGACATAAACTAAATTGTAAATTGTACGTTTTTTGCTGTAAAAGCACATTCTGCTGTGTCATCAGCGATTAGGTTCAGTGAACCCTCACTCAATCTTCACCTGAGATGATCATTCATCACTCAGGATAAAAAGTGCTTGCTATAGCTGAAAAGACTGAAAACTGAGACAGGTTGAATGGTTGCCCTAAAGACAACCCACTTAAGATCAAGGTTCTTTTTTCTGTGCTCAGCCATGACCATAACCTAGGAGCTTTTGTGATGACAAAAAAATATCATAGTTACAAAGAGATAAGGAAAATAAAAAATGGGATGCTGCTGACAAGATCTGCCAATCAAATATACTGTATATAAACTGTTACTTACTATAACTCATCAAAGGACACACTTTAAAACATTAACAGGAAATAGCATAAACATAATCAACCCAATATAAATGGGTTGTGTATACTGTATATAAATGCAAAGCTACAGATATGAAATACTACCTGATAACCACTTTTATGTGACAGAGTTAATAATGTAAAACACAATTAACAGGTTAATGTGTTACTTGTGTTTTGATACCTTTAGAACAGGTGACTTGGTCATTTGTCAGAATCCAACCTGAAGGACAGGCACAGGAGTAAAATCTGGGTCCAATCGCAGACAGCAAACAGATATGTGTACAGGAGCTTGCTGTACATGGGTTATCACCTATTCAGACAGAATGAACCATAAATAGATATATAGCATTTGGGCCTCTGGATGCTACTTAATGACTGTTAAAGTGATTCTTTGCAAATTGTAAAACACAGGTTGACAACATTATGATTTACCTGCTGGCTGTCTGGCAGGGTGCATTGCAACCAGACCCATTGGCTGAGGCACATTATACAGCATCACTGTCTGATTCTCTCCATGCCACTTGTTGGCCCGGATAACACGGTTTACATATCTGTCAGTCCAATACACAAAATCCTCAAAAATGGTGATTGCATGTGGGTGTTGTAGTACCTTTTTACAATTGAGACAAGAAGTATATTTTAGTTTGAAGGAGTGTACAAAAATATTTCTAAATAAGAAGTTTTCAACAATGACTTACCAGATCACTGGCTAAAACTTGTCTGCGGTTATTTCCATTGTAATCACAAAAGTCAATAAAATCCAGGTATGCGTCTGCAAAGTAAAGCATATTGGTGGGATAGTCAATGGTCAAACCATTGGGCCAGTAGAGCTTGTTGGTGATTATGGTGGTCCTTTGCTTGCCATCCATGCTGGCTCTTTCAATGCGGGGGTTTCTTCCCCAGTCAGTCCAGAACATTAGATGAAAGCTGAAATGCACCAGAATAAATGTACATATCCATCCATTTTACACCTAGCAAAAACTCAAAGTTATTGATGATTTTTTTTAAATAAATATTTAGAAAAGCAAAGTTGTAAACCATGTTCTCCTTATGTGGACCATTCTAGGTTCCGTCCACAGTCCAATAAGATATAAGTCATTTAAACTGGAAACACTAAATTGAGCCTTGGCATGGCCTGAATACACCTAGTGTAGCTGGCAAGATTGGGATCTACAGATGTCAGTGAGCTAACCTGTTCCTAGGGTCCAGCACAAGGCCTCTGGGGTTAGTAACATTCTCACTGATAAGTACTGTCCTGTGCGAGCCATCTAGCCTGGCAACTTCTATTGTCTCCAGGATGTAATCTGTCCAGTAAAGGTTTCTTCCTACCCAATCAACAGCAAGGCTTTCAGTGACTGTCACACCACTATCAAAGATCTACAAGTATAAAGATAAATCATCAGGTTATGTTTTTGTTAAAGTACAATATGATGTAATTAAGACATAGCACATAAGACATACCACAGTCCTGTCACTGCCATTTTTATGTGCACTCCATATTCGATCCTGTGTCGTATCAGACCAAAACACACGGTCTGTTACAGAGTCAAAATCAACTGCCACAATGTTACGACCATCTCGGACAAAAGATTTTATGATGTTTGGTTGGGCTAGAAAGTCATCTGATATTATTTGACTCCGACTGGCCACCAAAAGAATAGCTTCACGAGATCCTGTTCGATAGAGACAAAAAAATGCAAGTCCACCTTTCAACAGATTCCTCATTTTAGCTTCAGATTAAACATTAAGACATCAAGACAAGCACAAAAAAGAGTCCTGTGATAGATTAATGTTGAAAAAAGTAAGGTATATCAAATATCAGCATTCTTCAGCAGGTTATCTCTTTGGTGGATGGTTCCATGTCAGTAGCATGGTTCATAAACAAGCCTTTGTTTTGTCATTAAGACCTAATAACCCCATATGAGAGTTTTTGACTGACATACATGTTATTTGACTTATCTGAAGTAATCAGATCAGCAAGAAGGGGAATGGAAGTAGACAGTGACTCCTCTTGGGAGCACACTGGGCTCTATTCCACTAAATTTCTTTTTGGCATAAACTAGAGTAGGAATAAATTCCAAAGCTTGCAAGTGTAGCTGATATTTGGTAACAATTATTTAATGCCATGAAGACAGCGTAAAAACAATTGGGACCTTCTGTCTTTTGTCTGTAATTTACTTCAGTTAATGTACCTGAAGCCTTGCATACACGCCCATCCATCTCAAGGGTATATCCGTCTTCACAATGGCAGCGGAAGGAGCCTCGCTCATTAAAACAATGCTGGCTGCACAGACCAGGAGGACTGCACTCATCTATGTCCTCACATGTCTTTGTGTCATTAGTTAGCAGGTGGCCGACTGGACATGTGCACTGAGCCCCAAATGGACCTTGAATGCAGTCGTAAGTACAGCCGGCATTGCCGTCTGAACAGGTTTCTTGGTCTAAAGATAAAAAGGCAGTATTAAATATGAAGTATTTCAAACCTGATCAAATAATTTCAAGTTACACAATCATTACCCATATGGCCTGTCAAATTTTGTGCATGTCAGTACACATGTCAAAACACAGTAACATATTGTCAAATACCATAATAAATGGTTGGATTTAATAACACTGTCTACACAAACTGGCCAAAAATATTGAAATTTGTTATTCAGATTTGAATGAGCAATAAACTACATAACTAAAGATTCTGATTCAATAACTACTACAGTAATATTTTTGCTGGCAACAATTCTGTTAACCTTGATAACCATTGATAAAGCAAGAACTTTCTTTGTTTTAAACAACTATGTCAAAAATGTATTCATGGTCATGGTAAAGATGTTACTGTTTTCTCAAGTTCTAGAATATTGGTGTACATCAATTAAAAAACACCCAATGCAGATTGCTGAAACTAGTGGAACAACGTTAAACCTGTCTAACGCATTGATAGTCACTTAACTAGTGGTTTAGTACAGGATGTTGGCCAGGAATGCAACTCTGGGTGGAAATAAATGTTGTGATGTCATACAAGACTATTGAAGCAATGCTGCAGCAAATGCGGTGAGTTGCAGGGTTCACTTTAAATTACTGTGTGACTGTTTTTGGCCAGGGAGTGTGCACAAAAATAGTTAGTATGCTTTGTGATTAACACATTGTAATTATCAGTGAGACATGCAGAAGATTGTGAATGATTGAGGTTGTGGCCTACCTGGTAAAGGCTCATCTGAGAACAGTGAGAGGAGCATGAAAAAGGGAAATCAGGGTCATTGTAGTGAATTATCAGTCAATTACTGGATCATAGCAACACATGCGTGATTTCATACTTAAGATACTTAAGATAGGTATATTCTACTTCTTCATTTGGTAAAAACACCATAAAAACATAAACAATTTGATTATTCTTCAGATATTATAATTATGTATGTTTTAAATGACATTTAAAGTTTTGACACATTATTCAGTAAGCTAAAATTATTTAAACACATACAAAATACAAAATTTGAAGTAGATTTAGTGTACTTAAATCAATAAACCAATGACAAAGCAGGTCATTGTAAATTTCACCTTAAAGATTCAAAGAAAAAAAAGTGTTGACTTACTGCATAATGGGGATTCATCGGCTCCATTTGGACAGTCAGGTGTATTATCACACACCTTGCTTATATTAACACAGACTGCATGGCCAGGGCACTGCCATTGCCAGCTAGGGCAGCGGAACTGTGGTGTGGGACATTCACGTTCATCGCTGCCATCACGGCAGTCATTGTCTCCATCACACAACCAGCTAGGGAACACACAGTTGCCATTGTCGCAGCGAAACAGTGAGGTGGGGCAGGTGCGTGGGGGACATGCGTGGTGCTCATCTGAACCATCTTCACAGTCTGGGTGGCCATCACACTGCCATGTAGAGGGTAAACATGTGCCATCTGACTGACACTGAAATTCTGTGTCATGGTGACACATACCTGGTGGTCTTGTGGCTGTAATGACAATGACAACAATAACCAAGTTTTTGGTCCAGTAGAAAATTAGGATTTTCAAGTTATTTACATTTAACAAAAAACATTCACTCTTATTTATAGCAACAGCTACTTAAACTTATAATTACAAGAAAATTGCCAAAAAACTAACTATATCAAAGCCAGGGGACCTCTTACTCATTCCTCAGCTTTAGCAGACCCCCTACATGCATTGGCAAACTATGTCAGCCAAAGAAGGCCCTAATAAAAAAAACTTTTACATTTTGGCAGATGGCACTGTTTCCTATATCTGAGCCATATGTGGCCCAAAATATCTGGTTTACATGTGGTAAACATTTAGAGTGCTACCAACATGTATGTCACCTTTGGCTGGCACACAACTCTAATCTGGTTTACATCGTCCAACCGGGAGAAGTCTACGAAATGACAAATGACATAAAAATAAGGATTGCCATTAAACTGTTTTTGTATGTCTGTATTTTTTATATTGCTACTTTGTGAAAGGTACAATTAAATTGAACTACACTGAATTAAAAATGAGCAGCACGGTGGCATAGTGGTTAGCCCGTCCGCCTCTCAGCGCTGGGGATTCCTGGTTGGAGTCCCAATCTGGGTGGAGTTTCCATGTTCTCTCTGTGTCTGCCTGGGTTTCCTCTGGGGTCTCGGGTTTCCTTCCACAGACCCAGGTAAAATTGATTCCAGGTAAAATTGAATGCTCTAAATGGCCCAGTATAGTGTCTGGATGTGTGAGTGAGTGTGTGCCAAGCGATGGATTGGCGCCCTGCCCCGGGGTTACCTGCCTAGCGCCAGATGTTCTCCCCTGGATAGGCATGGGGAACCCCGCCACGACCCGAGTAGAGGAACAAGCGGGAGAACACTGTTTACATTGCACTAAACAATACTCTTTACATTTGTTACTGCTAATTGCACAAAACACTATTGTTTACATTTGTTGCTTTTGTACATAAAAGCAAAAGTAACTTTTAATTTTAATTTTAATTTTTATTGGTGTACGAAGGGACAGCAAAGTAAGAATTTCATTGTACAGCGTAACTGTCTGTTTATGCTGTGCATATGACAATAAAAACATTCGAATCGCTTGAATCTTGAAGATAATGGATGGATAAATTAAATTAAAAATAAAAAAAAAAAACTTACGACATTCCCACTCATCAGAGTGATCATTGCAGTCAAAGACACCATCACAGCGGTAAAAGGAGTTGACACACTGGTGTCCACTGGCACACTTAAATTCATAGCCACTGCAGTTGTACACTACATGATGACAGTAGATTAGCATATAAATAAATGAGAAAAACATGAATCACAGTATTCATACATACATAAAGACTGATAAACAGAGAGTTTTCATTGTGCCTTTAAAAATAATAAAAATAAAAATAAAATGATTTTTTTCTCACCACAACCCTGCTCATCTGCCCCATCCACACAGTCTCTGTCTCCATCGCACACATACGCTGGATCAATACAGCGGTGATCAGGACACTGAAACTGATCTGGATGACATGTGCCTATAAGATCTAACCAAAAAAATAATAAAATCATCATAATAAAGAATGGCACAGATAAGTAGTAGTAAAGTAGAAGTAGTAATTTTCAGAAAACTTTGTACCACAGTTGGTTTCATCAGAGCCATCACCACAGTCATTATCAGTGTCACACAGCCAGATGCGTGGGATGCACCGGTGGTTGGCACAGCTGAACTGGTTCTCTTGGCATGTGCCCGGGATCTGGGTAGGACACGCTCTTTCATCACTGCCATCAAAACAGTCATTGTGACCATCGCAGCGCCAGTTCCTGGGCACACAGCGCTGATTGGCACAGGTAAACGCCGCAGAGGAACAGGTGTTGTCTGAATAAAAGTCAAAAGTTATGGCATTTTGGGAAGCATGAACAAAAAAATTGATGATAATGTAAATTAGTATTCTAAATGTTTTACTGTTGGTTCCACAGTGGGCCTCATCACTGTTGTCATGACAGTCGTCAACCCCGTCACACTGGTAGCTATTTGGAACACACTTTCCATTGGAACAGGAGAAGGAGTTAGAGCCACACTGTGGAGTAGGCGGTTCGTTGGATGGATCATCCAGGCATGTCTGCTGATTGGGTGCCAGCTTCATGCCGTAAGGGCAGCCACACACCCGCTGGGAGTATGGCACAGGGAAACAAAAGTGACTGCAGTCTCCATTTGGATTTGTCGGTCTGTTACAGAAGTTTGACCCTAAGAAAATTTTGCGGAAATACAAGCCACAGGATATGTAATGAAGTACTATATATATAGTACAAAGTTCATAATCTTGTAATCAATACTAAGATTTACTATTCAAAAAAATATATAAGCACAATTTTATTTTAAAACTTTAAAAGCAAAATTACCACTGCTCTTATTATATATTCCTAATATTGTTCTATCACTAATCATTACAGTAATAAAACAGACAAACTATACAATATTTTTTTGGACCTGTTTTGTGAAACATGGACTCATTACAACTTTACTTATCCAAATGGAAATACACTGATCAAAAAATAAAGGGAAAACATTAAACAACACCATGTAATTCCAAGTCAACCACACTTCTGTGAAATTAACATGTCCATTTAGGAAGCAACACGGATTGTGAATCAATTTCACTTGCTGTTGTGCAAATGGAACAGACAACAGGTAGAAATGAGAGGCACTTAGCAAGACAACCCCTATAAAGGATTGGTTCTGCAGGTGGTGACCACACACCGTTTCTCTGTTCTCATACTTTCTGGCTGATGTTTTGGTCACTTTTGCATTTTGTCAGTCCTCTCACCATAGAGGAGGTGTCTACAACTCACAGAAGTTGCTCAGGTAGTGCAGCTTATTCAGGATGGCACATCAAAGCGAGCTGTGCAAGAAGGTTTGCTGTGTCTGTCAGCACAGTGTCCAGAGCATGAAGCAGATACCAGTACACCAGTACACAGACAGGCCAGTACACCAGGATACATGAAGGGGGCAGTAGGAGAGAACATCTGCCGCCTCATCAGGAGCATGCCCAGGTGTAGGGAGGTCATACAGGCACATGGAGGCCACACACACTACTGAGCCTTATTTAACTTGTCTTGAGGAATTTCCACTAAAGTTGGATCAGCCTGTCATTTGATTTTCCATTTTGATTTTGAGTATGATTCCAAATTAAGACCTCCATGGGATAATCATTTTGATTTATATATTGATCATTTCTATGTTATTTTTTCTTGACACATTCCACTATCCACTAAATAAAGATTTTCAACTGAAATATTTTATTTATTGAGATCTAGAATGTGTTATTTTAGTGATCCCTTTATTTTTTTGAGCAGTGTAGAAAAACAATTTATTGGTATATTGAGTAAATGGTATTTCCCAGTAATTGATTTAGGCATAAACTTCTACCATAGATAGTATAAAATCTCTTTTCACTATTACAATAAAATCAATGTACATATTAATATTTAAGTGCCCACTGATGTTTATTCTTCAAAAACTAAAAAGTTTGAAAAGCGTTTGTGACCCAGAAGTCACAAAAACAACTTATTAATGAGTATATATTAACATGACAGCATTAGTAAAAAAGATGGATTATAATAGTGGACAGCTGGATGCAAAAGTTTCTCACCAGATTGTACATCAGCATTAAAAGATTTCACATGCATAATGTGACTGATCCCTCGACGAATAACCATTCTCTCTCCACCGTCTGTTTTGCGCACGCGAACAATTGCTCCAAGACGCCAGTCAGTAAAGTATGCGTAAGCTGCAATCAGGGTATCTTCATTATAAACACAATACTAGGCATTTTTATGTCA
This sequence comes from Xyliphius kryptos, assembly GCA_025769995.1. Taxonomy (NCBI): domain Eukaryota; kingdom Metazoa; phylum Chordata; class Actinopteri; order Siluriformes; family Aspredinidae; genus Xyliphius; species Xyliphius kryptos. Next base: position 13,867,942 of record JAOUQT010000044.1, on the reverse strand, counting down.
CAATTAAGAGACATACTGCCAAGTGCAAGCATGCAAGCACTACTGGATTCATAATTTTATTAAAGGTGAAAACTTTTTATTTTTAAACAGTGCCAGAAACTTGTGTTGTAATGGTCACAGTCTTTTATACTGACATCAATTCTACTCTTCGACAACATCTGATGCTAGCCTAAAGGCGGGCTCATTTTGCATGAGACCTTCAACACGTTGGTATCAAGCTGGAATAGAGAGACCTGATATTGCTGCTTTAAACAATCTTTATAAACGGGTTTATGTGGCACAAGGACATTATATGTTAGAGCCTGTGAATGGAAGGCAGGGTTGGTAAACACATTTAGTAAATGATATTACCTGCGATTTATTAACGTATGTAAATATCTTTCCTTCTGTATTTAGTAAAACATTTTATTGGAAAATAAAAGCATTTTTGTTTGGTACACCCACATGTTGCCTGAATCACTCACAGCAACCTTACTAAAGTTTAAAATACAGATGTCTAATATTAACGCAAAAGTGTATCAGACAACTGAATGCTACCAACTTTATTGTAGTTTCGGGAAAACTCAATGGTGTCCATGTGCACAGAGAAATGTCTATTAAAACTAGTCTTTTTAAATTTGTTTCGAGTGGTAACTTTCAAAAACTGCCCAGTGTCCTGTCCTGAAATTAACTTAACAAAACAACGAAGGTTTCATTCTGTATAAAACATTGCATATATGAGAAAAGTTTTTTTTTCCTCTGTCACTTCAGCTTGCTCTATGGGAGTTTAGGCTTAGAATGTTGTAAAGCTATGGGCAGCATGGTGGCTTAGTGGTTAGCACGTTCGCCTCACAGCGCTGGAGTTTCTATATTGTCCCTGTGTCTGCACAGGTAAGCTCCGGGTTATTCGGTTTCCTCCCACAGTCCAAAAACATGGATTCAAGGTAAACTGGCTGCTCTTAATTAATCATATAGTCTGTGTCTGTGTGTGGGTGTTTGTGTGTGTGAGTAAGTGGGTGTATGCCCAGTGATAAATTGGCGCCCTGTCCTGGGTGTATTTTCCAAGCACCCGAAACATACTCCCCTGGACAGGCATGGGGAACCCTCCGCAACCCTCGTATAGGATTAAACGGAAGATATTGAATAAAGAATGAATTAATGAATGTTGTAAAGCTGGTTTAAAACAATGTACTATTTCAAAAAAGCATTATAAAAATATGAATAATTAATGAATTAATAATTGTATGCATATTTATTTACATGTCTATATACTTGCTATCTGGATTTAATTAAAAATTATTTAGTATTTTAAATAATGATGGCCTACCTCCAAAAATAGTAAGTCCAAAAGGATGGGACATCTGCGTAATCCGATCTAATGTCAGTCTGTTCTGTCCATCAAAATTGCTGTGCTCAATTTTATCAAAGAAAGCATCAACCCAATACAAACGCATAGAACTGTTGGGTAAAGAAAAAAAGGGTAAAAATCATTTAATTTTAATAAAATATATACACAAGTGGACAAGGAGAGATTCTGTTTCAGGATTATCATGCAATAATGTTCACCAGATTTATAATTGCACAGACATAAACATTTCTGCACAAAACAGTATTTATTATTTAATTTACATGAGTTTGGTGGCATTGTAGGAAGTGCTGTTACCTCACAAAAAGAATGTACTAAGTGTGTGCATGTTCTCCTTTTTTCAATATGGGCTTTCTTTGAAAACTCAGATTGC
>JAOUQT010000044.1:13752189-13764098 GCA_025769995.1 Xyliphius kryptos | reverse complement strand
CCCTGGGTGGGCATCGGGAACCCCACCCCACCCTCGTAGTGAATTAAGATGAAGATAACGGCTGGATGAAACTGACAAAATAGACAATCTTTTTTCTCCTTTCGGCTTTTAACCCTTTATTATTATTGAGGGGTCGCCACAGCGATGAACTCGCACATAAGTGGCACCAAAAACAGGTTTTGACTACTACTGTACAGAGATATAACCATGGAGGTTATCACTTGTTCTCTCCGTGTCACACACACAGAAAAGCACAACGCCGCTGTCTTTAGTAAAAAAAATATGCAAATCATTTAACAAAATTTCGAATTCAAGAGTGTGTAAAGATGCAGACAATAACATACTTGAAGTAACAGAGTATTTCACAACAGATTAAAGTGACTGTTCTAACTGTGTTTGTTATTCAGTTTTATTCATCTAGACAACAACGCTCAACAGCAAAAAAATAACTTACCTAAATACAATAAACTGCGCAGGCAGAAACAAAAAGACTCATGACTCGGTGATTAGTATGCAACCATGTTTCAATAATGAGACTAGTTTCATGCTAGTTCGAATTTGTCTTCCGGTTTTGTCAGGTTGTTCGATTTTTCAAAACAAGAGTCCCTGGCTGGTTAAAAACAAATTTAAATATTTTTGCATTACGTTTTATTTTTTGTTTTTATTTGTTATAATTAAAGTTTGACATGTTTATCTAATATTTTTTTGTGACAAATAAATGCAGTCGAGCTTAATAAACTAATGTAAAACAGGACAGAACTGCAGATACTGTAAACACTGTAAGAACAGTAAATTAGTTTGATTTGCTTCTTTTTTTTAATCGGTTGATTAAAAAGTAATGACAGTTTATTCGATTCATTTTGAGTACCCAAAGTTAGTTGCTTTACCAATCAATAAAATATCTATCAGAATCATTTTATCTTTTTTTTGTTTTGTTTTTTTGATGGGTGTTTTTTTTTAATGATAATATGTCCAACCTCATATTATTTATACATGAATGCATGAGTATATTTTTGACTAATTAATGGCAAATTGTCATTTCACATAATGAAATTCTTCTTTAATTAAATTTAAGTTTGTATAGAGATGTGCACGATTTTTAGAACACATTGCTACTTATAACACTTTATAATATAGTCTTTATATATTATTATGTCATGTTGTTTTATGACGTGTTATATCGTCCGCTTAATTGTAAACTATAGGGTAATATTGGGCATATAGGGGAGAACATTTTAGGAGCTGGGCAGATACGCTTAGAACAGGGTGCCAATCCATCGCTGGACACAAACTCACTCAGGGTTAAAAAATATTATTAAAATTATGTGCCAGAGTTCATTTTAGGAAATTTGTAATGAACACATGAAAAGCTAAAAAAAACAACAAAAAAAAAAACATATGCATTTGTTAGACGCGTAAGACTCTAAAGCACCCTCTTGCGGTAAAGAAACGGCATGGCATAAGGGCAATAGGTGTGCCATATTCATGGGAACCTTAATAAACAGTTATGTTTCTTTATATATCTTACACTTACCTTTATCTTATTTTTAATTGGCTATAACATTGTTTCTACACTCACTGTCCACTTCCCACACGGGCATGTCTGTACTTCCCACACAGGCATATTGCCTGTAGTTCATCTGTTTATCTGCATATTTTATAATTTTATTACCAACTTTAACATATTTAAATATGTTACCCAAACCCAAACAGGTTCATCAGAGAGAAAGATTTATTTGTGTGGTGGATCATAATGTAAGTACCAGTAAGGTGGTGTTGGCATATTTGAAAGTGTTGCATTGGTCCAAAAAAATTAACTTTGTTTTTTTAAGTTATGAAAATGATCCAGTATTACATATCTTTAAATATATTATTCAAAAAATATTTAAAAATAATATAAGTTGTTAGTTTTTAATTAAAATTAATTAAATTTAAATTTAAAGAATAGGCATATATCAAAGTCTTAAATGTTACAATAATTTTTTTTGTAAAAATGTATCAGTGTATAAAACCTCAAATGGTCGGATTCATAACATAAATTCTAAATAACCTGGCTGAATATTTATTGCGAGTTCAAAATCTTTAGAGATGTCTTTAACCTTTTCCAGCTTAATAAGCATCAAAAACTTTTTATGTCTATTTAGGAAATCCTTTGTTGGTGCCATGATACATTTCCACAAGTATGTAATGAATACATAAAAATGATGGCTCATTTTTCTCAAAAAATAAATTCAACTTGCTTAATATTTTTTGTCTTATTTGTTTATTTGCCTCTCTTTATCAATTTTTGTAATTATTCTAAAGACCCGTTTTAGCTTTAGATCAAATGCAGAGAGAAATATAGAAATCTCTAAAGGGTTAAAAAACAATGAAGCACCACTGAATATTCTTTTTACAATCTTAACCCTATAGTTAACACACACATACTCACATGGTGAGAGAGAGAGACGGGAAAACATGATACATGTGTAATTTGTAGGGCTGCATGCACTGTCCACTAGCCAAAAGAAAACAAAATGACAATTAGAATGAATGTAGGTTATGTTTGTTTTAAATTTCTCATTCTAAAGTTGGATTTGAACATTATACTGAATACTATATTTATATAGAAATACTGCATGGACAAAAATATTAAGGCTCTGACTTACACCTACAGGACCTTTTCAAACATCTCATTCTAAGTGGTCCCGACCCTCCTCCACAGCTATTCCAGTTTCCTCAATAAGGCTCTGCACTATAGGTATTGAACTGTGTGTGGGGAATTGTTTTGCAAATTCATTCTTTAGAGCATTTTAAGGTTGACACAGATGTTGGCTTGCAATTGCTGATATTTCTCATTTTGAAGGTGTTGGATAGGGTTCACATAAGTGTTCTGTACAGGCTACTTAAATTCTTCTTCACCAAATTCACTCAGTCATTCCTTTGTGGGTCAAAAGCAACAAAAACAGGAAAAGAACTAGGCCACTAAATTGGAAGCATACACTAATGGGTTAGGTGGTTGATATTATACACCTCTGCAAATGGGTCTGATTAAAACAACTACATTTAATTCACAGAGGTTATATATGGTGTACTTTCACATACACACTCTAATATAATCCCATACTGTATATTAAAGCAAAAAGGGACAAGAGGGTATGTATTATTGTTAATAAATCATGTGAACCTCACATGATATGTTTTATTTATATATCATGCACTATGTGTTAAAAGTTGCTATACAAAATTTCATAATATTTTGCGGAATCGTTTTTGTCTGTAGTGCTTATTTTTCACTTCATTTGGCTACATATGGACAAAGCATGTCTTATCATTTGTGAGTTTATTTGTGCTTGTTCATAGACAGGCAGCAGAGACCACAAAGAACATCAGTACATTTAACCAAAATGCAGTCGAGTCCATTCCCTCAATTTTAATGACCCAGTTAGTCTGTTTTATTTCTTATTATGTGGGTGTAGGATGGGGTGTTCTTTTAATGTATGGAATTTAAATGTAGGGTGGAGCAGAACTTGGTAAGGAAGTGTTTTATAGCTTAAAATGGTTAAGGAGATTGAGAGCAAGTGATGGGGAGATGTGGTCAAGGCTGTTGTGGTAAAGAAACCCAAAGCCTGCCGTCTGACTAGCACCACAGTAACAGCATACTTCCCATTCTTCCTCCAAACCTCAGACCAGTCATGCCAATTCTTCTCACTGAGTACTCACAGGCTCCCCTCCTCCCTCTTTGCGATGAATGGAGGCTGGTGTATGGTCAGTGTGTGTGAACAGTCGTAACTGTGGAATGTAATTCATGGTAATGTTTATTTTTTGCTTTCTTGTGGTGACTTTATTTTCCTCCTTTTTTCAATGTTTACATGAAAAAAGGAAAGAACTGGCGTTTCCTGACACATACACACGTACCCATGTACATTTGCTTCTAATTAACCAAATAACATGACTATATGACTGGATGGACGTATGGATGAATTAACACCGATGACCTCTGGACGTCTGGACTTTCTGAATGACTTGCAATTGTTCCATTCGTTATATCAGTAAAGCTTAATAGGGGGCAGCATAACCCAACTAGTGATTGAGCAGCAGCCCTGCATCTTTTTACCTACAGACTGAGACAGTATCCTTTGCCTTCTGTATCTTAATGATTTTCCCTCGAGCACACTGCCAGGCCAGTGGCAGTCATGATGAGGAAATGATAATGGCCAGTGGTCAGAGCAGCTTCAGCTGTCAAACTCGTTTAGACAATTACAATCGCCGTTCACTTTTTCTCCTCTTGCTGGCATCTGTTGGTATGAAATGCTGCTGCAGTTTTCTTGTTTTGTGATTGTGATTTTTAACACATAGCTTTATGAGGTTATCATTACTCTTAGAGTAAGCACACATGTTTTTTACTTATGATGACTTGAGATGTCTTCTGTGAAATTTATGTTTTTAGAGTCTTGTCTCCGTTTATTGTTACAATGACATGCGTTTCCACTTAGAAATATCATTCATGACCCATAAGAAGATCAGAGTTTATGAGGTAAAATGAGAAAGAAAGGAAGAAAGACGTGTGAATAAGTGGTGGAGTTCGAACACCAGGGTGACGCAGACAGCCGCAAGAGAGGGCTTATAAAATGTGAATCATCTTGCACCCTGTTTTTAGACAAACCATGAAAATGCTGGAATGAGAGGGCACTTAATTTAGCCTCCTCTTTTTTAACTTTCCTGTGGCTGGTAATTCATGCATAACTGCAAGCAGACCGGATTTTTTTGGGAAAAGGCAACAAGGGCCATTGGCCAGGCAGGATGGCACCCAACTCTGGAGCCCATTAGAGTACCCACCAAACTACCATGCTCAATCAACTGGCACCAGGCTAAAATGCAGATAAGAGAGAAAAGATGATGGCATACAGTGGCAAAGTGTTAAAGGGCAGTGTATGATCTCTTAACTTTTCTTTTAATATATTTTTAAATTCAATTGACTGACTTCACTGACTTCACTTTTTGTCTTTTTTTTTTTTAAATTCTTCCAGGTTTATTATTTTTTATTCTTATATTATTATTATTTCCTTTTTTCATAAAAAAAATCCATAGACATTACTTTGATTTGGTTAGAGAAATAAACATAAGCTTGATTAAGCATGGTTTGAGTTCTTTTGGGAACAAAGTTGAAATATTATGTATTAATTTATCCTTTCATTTATCCATTTATTATCTTAATCCTCTACTAGGGTTGCAGGTGGTTCCCCATGCCCATCCAGGCATGTTTTGGGCGCAATCCATCGCTGGACAATTTATTGATTGTTTTTTACTGAAAATACTGTAGAGTTTGAGCAGTGTTAAAGTTTTAACTTGTATAATAATACATTATAGTTCAATTAAATGTTTTATCTTTAATGTTATAAATGGCATTGTATAAAAAATAATGGGTTTTGTACAATACTATAACATAAGTCAGTTGTAGCCTTCAAACATATTATGTAATTAACAAAACAAAAATATCCCTTATTTTGTTAAAATGGAGTGCATCTGTGAATTTTTTTTGTTTTACATTAAATTCAAACATATTTCTCCTTTTTTCATTTGCACATTTTACCTTCTTATGTGCAGCTGCTTTCTTTAAAGTTTGCCACAGTGGATCATTCTCCTTCTCACTTTGTCACTCTCCTTTTCTTCCTTCCTTCCTTTGTCCAGATGTTACACCTTTTCTGCTGATTTCTTAATCATGTTTGCTGTTCTTGCCTAATTGTTTATCTCCATCATCTGATATTTGATTCCTATCTTACTATCTTCCTTATCTTCACCACTACGTACCATAATCCTATGGCATCTAATTATTCTTTCTAATGGCACCACCTTACAGTCTCCACAGAATATAATCCACCTGTGGGCACGAGAGTATGGAATGATTCTGTTTGGCAGAAGCTTTTAATTGTTTATTAGGATATAGTGCATCCAAATTCCCAAGACGGTTCTTAGAGTAGAAAGAACATGTTTCAACACAAAAATAGGCCTAAACATGTTGCCACAAATACATTTTAATAAAAAAAACAACAAAAACAAAGCTATGTCCAGAAAATGAGTAGGTCAATGGCCTTAAGGAACCAAGTCAAAACTCTGTCCTAAGTCTGAAAAAAACGTGAATAAAATTGAATAGAGTAATGCATATCCAGTCATCAAACTCATTTAACCCCTACATTTAACACAACCCATTCTGCAAATGAAGGGACATATTTGCCAATCTAGATGCACACATTTGATGATCTTTTAAAGGCAATGTAAAACCTTTAAAAAGTTTACAATTGTATAAATAAATGCTCCAGATATTTGACACACAAAAGCACTTTTTATAGTTCTCATGGCCAGTGATGATGAGTCCCAAAAAAAGGTTGGCATGAACTTAGGCCTTTGAGAATAACTGCAATCATATATTCATTATCCATCCATCACCTTCTTCTTACTCCTCTCCTAGGGTTGCGGTGGAGTTCCCCATGTCCATTCAGGAGAGAACATCTGAGTGTTGCGCAGATACACCCAGGACAGGCACACACTCACTCACACAATTTATTCAGCTTTCAATTTACCTGGAATCCATGTTTTTGGACTGTGAAAACCCACTCAGACATGGAGAGAATATTGAAACTTCACCCAGATCGGGATTTGCGCCAGGAATCCTCTGTGCTGAAAAACGAACGTGCTAACCACTAAGCCACCGTGCCGCCCTATTTATTATCCAAGATTCAAAATTCATTATGCAAATTTGGAGGTCCTAGAGAAAGTGTGTGACATACTTAGCAATGTAATCATTTGGAGGTATATTAGCAAAAATCACCAAAAACACAAATCAAGTCTGTGTTTTTTTTTTCCTTTTAAATAATTAAAAAAAAATCTTAATTTAAATTTTTCTCGAAATTATATACAAGAAAAAAGACAAAAATGAAAAGTGCATGTTTTGATTACTTTTTTAAAATAATGCTCCAAAAATGCAACAATCTGTATACTGGGCCCAGATGTATATACTGTATGAATTACAGATATAAAGTTGAACTGAATGGGCATTTAACCTCCATTATTTGTAAAATAATTTAAAATAAAAATAAAAAAACAAAAAACATGTATTGTAGTCCAAAACTTACCCATAACATGTAATATATGTTTGCAATTTGTATTAATGAGACAATCAAAGAGGACTTTTTTTCTTGAGTTGCAGGCTTTGTTCTAATTCACTTCATTCTCCTTTCAATGGAAAGGCTTGTTGACAAATTAAGACGTGTCATTTCAGTTTAAAGTGCCCTGCATGGATTACTGCAAGCATTCCTTGAGCACACAGCAACACATATACACACAGGCTGAGCGTATAATAAGCACTGTCCCAAATGTGTGGTTTGCGTTTCCCCATGCGCAATCGTAGAGAGGCCACATTAAAAGCTCTCGGTATTAAAGGACAAGTCTTGGTTGGGAGGGATTTTGTCATGCAACAAGACTGTGTTTTTCACTTTTTTTTCTTGACTGTTTGGAGAAATTCAGCCACTGCTACATTAGTCAGGAAAACCACACATCTCTGCTTTAAAGACCCTTGCCACTGTCATTTTCTCGATGACTGCTTTTGATTAAGGGTAAATTGGTAATATGTTTTCAGTTAGTAGATCAACACCTGTTTATGGGTAAATCCTGTATACTAGCATGATGGATGCTGAATTACTGGAATTATAATATAGTTTAAAAATTTTGGTTTTTCCATCCAACCGTAAGTATTTTGTAACTTTATATATTTTCATCAGTTTACATTCCATATACATAGAACATATATTCTTTACCATACAATTTGTTTAACTACTACCATTGGCACATCATCCTATGATTTTATTAAAATAAAAGAGCTTTGGCTTCAGTGAGAAACCAAAAAGATTCTCAGATAATTTCCTTCATATAGCAGATTTTTTTTTGACAATTTGTATTTTCACAGTTTTCCTTTTCGCTGTACTCTATGTCCATCATACTCTAGACTGTGTAGACATTTGTTTGCCCTGTTGCCTTTTAATTCACCTTAGCAATTAATCTTCACCTGCTTCCTATTTAATTAACTAGAAGCAAAAGACAGAAGTGTGTGAAGACGAGAAGAATCCATTATTACAGAGAATCCCGGAATAGGCATCTTTTTATTACAAGTCGGTCCAGTGGTGGTGGTAAGGAAATTATAGGGAGCTCTTCTCACACATAAAAAGGTCGCAAAGCTGAAACCAAGAACCTCAATAAAGGCTGAATTAGAAAATCTTAAGTTTTTGACTCCCCCCATTTTTCAAAAAAAAAAAAAAAATCTTCATTTTTTTCTTCACTTCAGAGTTTTGTTTTATGTTGAGCATCAGCAGGCTGTTTCGTGGCTTCTCTCTCAAGCCTGTGGTAGGAAAATACGCTCACTTGTGGCCAGCTGGGATGCCACTCCTGAACTTAACATCTGTTGAGAGGAAGATGTTGAAAGGGGTAGAGGAACCCATGAAAAAAGTTGCTAAGTTCAGATTTTCAAATTTGTGTCATGTGTTGATCTGAAGCACACAAACAGAGTCCTTAAGCGGGCCCAGAATAAGGATCACTGGTGCTTTAGATCTTTAAAACTTTTTTATGGTTTCATTTTTTGTGGTAGAAGTGAAGATCAAAGACTAAAAAGAATATGTGCCTATATGAGATTACTCATTCAAGATACCCAAGTTCTCATTGATATAAAATAATTTAATTAATAACCGATGTGAAATAACATGTTTTTCTCAGATAATTAAATGTGCTACATTCTGTAATAAATTTAATATTATGTGGCATTTTTGAAAGACACCTTCCATCACCATTGCAGTGGGCAAAGGCAGCAGTGTGGTGGTCGTACTGGGTATTGTGGGCCACTCCCTACATGCTGCTAATTGGTGTAATCACTGCAGAAATGAAGTATGGTGGTTTCCCCAAGTGTGATTACAGGTCGTCAGCTCCCAGAGGAAATGAGAGGTTGGGGAGAGGAGGAATTCTCTGTGATACGTGTGTTTTTGGTTTTTAATAGGCTCTGTGTGTGAGGCGTGTGCTGTTGTTTTGACGCTTTTGCTGATGGTAGCTGCTGTCAGGCATTCTGTTAGGAAGTAAACATCCCAGACTTCATAGGCATTAGTGTCCTTTGATATTTACCAGCTTCCTTGTTCATGTCTTATCTCAACATAGAAGCGTATGCCACATTTTTCAGGATGTTCTGAGTGTGTGCTTATGTGAGATTTGGAAAATAATAGAAAAACAGTAATCGCCAAAATGGCTATATATATACATTTACATTATATTTAGTCATTTAGCAGATGCTCTGTTTGAGTACATACTCTGTGCTTTGACAAATAATTAAGCTAGCTGATTTTTGTTCTAGCTTCATTTTAACAATGAGAGATAAATTATCAAAAGGAAAATTTTTAAAATGAAATAATATTAAAATATAAAGTAGTTTGCATTGCATTGAGAAAAGTATTTTATCCCCTAAAAACCATGACTAATGTTGTCTCCCACAGACCACTGATGCACCCTAATCTCAATGAAGTCATTACCCGCATGAGAGACACCTTTCCCATATTGTCACCTGTAAAAAAGGCCATCTGCCTACAGTCTCAGTGACACTCCAACATCTCCACAATTGCCAACACTAAAGAGCTGGCTAAAGATGTCAGGGACAAAATTGTAGACATACACAAGGCTGTAATGGACCACAAATTCACAAGTAAGAAGCAGGATGAGAAGGTGACAACTGTTGGTGCAATTATTCAAAAGTGGAATAAGTACAACATTACTGTCAATCGACGCAGACCTAGAGTCCTATGCAAGATATCACATTGTGGAGTCTTATTGATCATGAGAAAGGTTCAAAATCAGCCACGAATTACATTGGAGGAGCTTTGGAGGTTAATGATCTCAAGGCACTGGGCCCACAGTCTCCAAAAACCCTTAATGACTTAATGAGTGCACAAAAGGTTCCTCTGCTAAATAAAGCTCACGTCCAGATCCGACTCAAGTTTGGGCGTGTTTAAAGGGAGTATAAAATGATGTTTTACTAGGGGTAAAATGTCTCATTTCATGTAATTTTCTCAGTTTTTCTTTGGCTATTCTATGTGTCACTGTTAAAATAAAGCTGGCATAAAATTATAAGACATTTCATTTATTTTTTTGTTCTAAATTTTTAAAGTCAGTGAGGAATCAAATAATTATTTCCTCCACTTTCCTCCACCTCTACCGGGCTTGGGACACAAAGACTATGGGGAAAAGGTAGAGCAGCTGATTTACCTTAAATTTTCGTTTCTGAATTGTAGTAGGAAACCAGAGAACCAGGAGAAAACCCACACGAGTATGGGTAGAACATGGAAACTCCACCCAGATCAGGATTGAAGTGACAGGCATTAATTCATTTGTTTTTGTACATATTTTCATTGTTTTCTTTTGTTCACTAACAACATTATGTTTTTTATTTGGGTGGTGCAGAATTATTAGCACTGAGGCGACTCTGAAATGTTGGTGGTTGTGAGTTAGTGTGTTGCACTGGTATTGTTGGATAAGACTATAAGTTTTTATTGTGAAGATCGTATACACCGTTCACTTTGTGCAGTTCATCAGACACATTTACCATGTTTCTTCATCTATTAAATGTAAATCAGAGACAGTATCCGATCTGTTGCTGCACATTTATTTGACACAGGATGCTGGAGGAATGACATTTAGTCCAGAAATGTCCCTAAGGTTTTAAAAACATTTGCTATGCCATATTTACATAAACCAGATTAACACACAAACACACCACCTCCATGTCAGTGGCACTGTTTGTTCTAATAATCATCCACCCATCCTTCCATCCATTCATCCATCCATCCATCCATCTATTATCTTCTGCTTTCCCATGCCCATCCAGATCGGTAATTTACTGATAGTATTATATCAGTATAGTATCTACTATTTTACATTTCAGTAGTATATGCTAATTGATAATTTTCATGAAAAAATGTAAAAAAAAAAAATAAAAATAAAAAAGTTAAAATGACCAAAAATTATTTCTCTTAGTTAATTATTTGTTTAAAGAAAAAAGAGAATTCATGCAGAATTATAGAAGATAGAACATTCGAAAAGGTTAACAAATGTTTAAGCACCACTGTATATACTTGTTGAAATAAAGTGGTTACGCAAAAATGTGTTCCACAGCAATTATTAATTAAATAACTTTTATTTCATGAACATCAAGTAGAACATTATTTAATAGATGTCAAATTTTCTGCTTTCATTTTTCATTGCAATGAAATGATTTAAGGAACAAGTGACTCATAGAGTAGGGGTCTATTTTAATTCCCTGTAATATGGTGTTGTTTGCTTAGCTTATTTTTTGAGTCTCTCCTTTCCTGGGTTTCTCTGAATCACCTTTAGTATGTGAATGATAAACTTACCCTCATTCTACAGACCTTTACACAAACACTTTTTTAGCTACATTTAGGACACGCTATTGCCTGGTGCTTTTACACACAGATGATGAAATAGACATTCACCATCAAAGTCCAGTGTGTGGTATTTCTGGAGAATAATTTTCCTCCTTCTGAAACATGGGAAAAAGGAGTCTTGTTTTCAGGTTGTTTGCTATGGTCAGCTTGTCCTTAGGTGAAGAAGAACGAGCTAAGTCTTCTGTGTCGCCTTACCAACCTCAGCGTCAACCCCAGACTCCGTCTTCCCCCACATTGCACGTCTTAAAAAGGGACAGTATGGGGCTTATGGCAAAGAGAGTGAGTGTGTGTGAACTAGAAAGGGGGAGAGTGTGAGTAGAGGTGGTAGGGCAGTAATTAATGCTGTTTATGGTGGTTGCGTGTGTTTATGAGGACAGCACCATGCACAGTTCACTTGAACTGTAATTGTCTGATTAACCAGTTATAAGGTAGCTCTGACTC
>JAOUQT010000044.1:13695441-13716286 GCA_025769995.1 Xyliphius kryptos | reverse complement strand
CACAATCAGTGTTGCTTCCTAACTGGACAGGTTGATTTCACAGAAGTGTGGTTTACTTGGAGTTACATTGTGTTGTTGAAGTGTTCCCTTTTATTTTTTTGAGCAGTGTACAACTAAATTTAAGTAATGCACAAATTCCCCATGCCCATCCAAGGGAGAAAGTCTCGGGCACAGGGCAGACACACCCAGGACAAGGCGCCAATCCATCGCCAGGCACACTCCCTCACACAGCCACATACAGCCACACACAGCCACACACACACACACACTATAAGGGGCAATTTAGAGCATTTAATTTACCTTGAATTTATGACTATGGGAGGATACTGGAGAACCTGGAGAAAAATAACCCACTTGGACAATGATAGAACATGGAAACTCCACCCAGATCAGGATTTAAACCGGGAATCCCCAGTGCTAAGAGACGAAGTTGCTAACCACTGAGCCACCGTACCGCTCAGCACTTCCAGGTTTGAATCCCTATCTGGGTGGAGTCTCCATGTTTTCCCAGAGTCTGCATAAAGTTATTCCAGGTTCTCTGGTTTCCTCTTACATTCCAAAAACATGGATTCAAGTTTAATGGTTGCACTTAATTGCCCCTATATATTGTATCTGCCCAACGATGGATTGGCCCACTGTCCTGAGTGTATTTGCCGATCGCCCCTAAATTTTCTCCCATGGATGCGCATGGAGAACTGTCCACTCCACCCACACCCCTATATAGTGTGTGATGTCATAATAACATCTGTATGTAATATTATAAAAGCTATGGGGTTGGAATTGTAAGTTTAATCAATTTGGGGGTTCAAAATCCCAAGTCCACCAAAGTTATCAATGTGGGCCCTTGAGCTTTACCCCAGTCAGGATGTACAAAGTTAGGACACTAATTGGGAAAATTGTGAATAAAAACTGAATACAATGATGTGGAAACGGCAAATGTCAATTATTTATTCAGAAAAGAACATAGATGACAGATCATCTATGTTTAATCTGAGTTAATGTAACATTTTAAAGGAGAAATATGTTGATTCAAAATTTGACAGTGTCAACAAATCACAGAAAAAGTTGGGACAAGTAGCAATAAGTGACTGGAAAAAAGGAAAGTGTGCATATAATGAACACTAATTAGGTCAACTGACAACATTATTGGGCATCAAAAGATTCAGAGAATCTGGAACAATCGCTGTGCGTAAGGGTAAAAGCCATAAAACTCGACTGGATGCCCGTGATCTCCGGGCCCTTAAACGTCACTGCGCCTTAAACCGGAATGCCTCGGTCAAGGAAACAACAGAATGGGCTCAGGAATACTTCCAGAAAGCATCGTCAGTGAACACAATCCACCGTGCCATGCGCCGTTGCCAGCTGAAACTCTACAGTGCAAAGAGGAAGCCATTTCTAAGTCAGCTCCACAAGCTCAGACGTTTGCACTGGGCCAGGGGTCTTTTAAAATGGAGTGTGGCAAAATGGAAGACTGTTCTGTGGTCAGATAAGTCATGATTTAAAGTACTTTATGGAACACTGGGATGCCATGTCATCCGGACCAGAGAGGACAAGGATAACCCATGTTGTTATCAACGCTCCGTTCAGAAGCCTGCATCGCTGATGGCATGGGGTTGCATGAGGGCTTGTGGCATGGGCAGCTTGAATGTCTGGGAAGGCACCATTAGTGAAGAGAACTATGTTCAGGTTCTAGACGTCATCTCTTTCATGGAAGACCCTGCCTTTTTATCAAGATAATGCCAGACCACATTCTGCAGCAACCACAACATCATGGCTACATAGGAGAAGGCCAGCCTGCAGTCCAGATCTTTCATCTATAGAGCACATTTGGTGCATCATAAAGAGGAAGGAGCGACAAAGAAGGCGCAAGACTATTGAAAAGTTAGAGGCCTGTATTAGACATTATTGGGATAGCATTCCTATTTCTAAACTTGAGAAGCTGGTCTCTTCTGTCCCCAGATGTCTGTTGAGTGTTGTGAGAAGAAGGGGGGATGCCAATCAGAGGTATACATGGCCATGTCCCAACTTTTTTTGGATTTGTTGATGCCATGAAATTTTGAGAAACATATTTTTTCCTTAAAATGATACATTCTCTAAGTTAAAACTTTTAATCTGTGATTTGTGTTCTATTCTGAATGAAAGATTAAATGTTGGCACAGGGAAAGTGGCCAGTAGGAGGGCAATCAGGTAGCCAGTGACAGCTGTGTCACAGAAATGTTTTGAGGAAGATATTTTGATGTAAATTAGCTATAAATTTAGATCTTTCAAAAACTACCTCAGCAGGATGTGCCAGACTTAAATATAGATCTTAATCATAAAGTTTGGCATTAAATATCGGCATGTTAAACTGCAGACACACAACATTAACAAACTTTTAGACTTTTGTGTACTGTGTCAAGTGCTCATTTTTTTCTCTTTTAATTTTAACCTTTTTAAATCTCTGCACAGACACACAGACAAGTTACCGGTGAGATGCATTACTTTAACTGCTTCATTGGCTCTGCCTCTCATTTACAAACCTTTTTGAGCACATTTTTTTTCATTTTTTACAAAATCCCTGAAGCTTTTAAGAACAAGTTGGGGTTTCTAGTCTCTTATAATAAGTCAATCTTTAAAAGCAATGACCTGAACAAACTGTATGTCTGAAATATTATTGGGCTACTTCTGACTTTAAGGCCTTCCAACCATTTTTTTCATTTAATCTTTGTTTTGCCTCAATTTAGTTTATTCACATAAAATATGGTGGCATAATGGTTTGATCAACTCCCTCTCAGTGCTGGGGATCCAGGGTCGAAACCTGATTTTGATGGCGTTTCCATATTCTCTCCATGTCCTCTGGGACCCCAGCTTTATCCCACAGTCCAAATACATGAATTTTAGGGGATTTGCCCTATCTTAATTGTCCCTATATAGTGTGTGTGTGTGTGTGTCTGTGTTTGAGGCGTCTGCCCAACGATGGATTGGCGCCCTGTCATGAGTCCATCTTTTCATCACCCTAAGCATCATCTCAATGGGCATGAGCAATCCCTCCCTCAATCCTAGTTCCTAGTATAGAAAGATTTATGCAAAAGATGAGATATGGAATATGTGTTATTGTAATAATGAAGAATTTTTAATCCTTCAGTAATTCATTCCAAGATGCAGCCAAAAAATCCTTATTTTTTAAATAACCAATATAGTTAACAAACGGGTTAAAAAGGCATTTCTTTTTACTAAGCATACTAACATAAGTTGGAGCAATCAAGTGCTGGATGTAATGAAAGAAGCATAAACAGTAACAAAATACCACAAGTTAATAACAAATGTGTAGCAAACACAAGCATGTTCAGAATTGTCACAGTAATCAAATAAGATTTTACAAAGAGGTAAGGTGACTACACTTCTTATAAAAGGTGGGAATTAGGGATGTTTCATGGTCAGGTGTAAGTAAAATAATATTCTGGGGACGGTTCCCTCTGGTGGCTTAATACAGAATCGCTGGGCCCTTCGACACCACCATCCAAAAGTGCTGGGCTGGGCTGATCCTGATGCCCGAAGTCTTTGCTGGACAATTTGGATGAGTTTTAAGATGTCCATGACATTGGATTGTTTATGTTCTTTCCGGCCAGAGTTTTGACCACATAAGCAAAGCCATTGATGTCCAAATGCAAAATGGTGCCCAATAATTCCTCTTTTCCTGGGAATGATTTAATGACAGATTTTACCAATAATATATTGTATTTAGATCATATTATTATGTGAGATATTTAGTCTGTATTATACAAAAAAGTAGGAGTAGTGTTGTTGATGAATCAACAGTGGTTGCCGAATACTTTACTGCTATGTGTACTTACTTTTAACCTGTAAAATACGAAACAACAAAGTTAAATCTGTAGAGTTAAAAAACCCAACATCACTGTAATGTTGAGCCTTTTTGCTTACTAAATGTACTCCAGGGTCTCACCTCATTTCATTTTATTTAATTTCATCATCTTCCACTTAATACTTAACACTAGCTCAGCGGGGCGTTCCCCATGCCCATCCAGGGAGACCGTTTCAAGCTCTGGACTAAGACACCCAGAACACTGTGTCAATCCATAGGGGCAAGTTTATTCAGCCAATTCATCTTGAATCCATGTTTTTGGACTGTGGGAGAAAACCGTACAACATGGAAAAAAACCCACGTGGACACGGGGAGAACATGGAAACTTCAACCAGATCAGGATTCAAACATGCAACTACTATGTCTACATTTCTGGGGGGGGTGTCAAGATGGGGTGCTGAGTGTACATTATAAAGAAATAAAATTAACTTTTTAGGAAATTTTTGCAAATGGCTGCAGTAAAACTAAGGCTGAAAAATTTAAAGGGGTCTGAATACTTTCTGTATCCAGTGTACATGCTCCTCCAGTAAAGTGGATCTTGAATCAAATCAAAATATCATTATATATATAATGACCCAATGCTGGAACATGTCCTGTGGATCACCCTGTAATCACCACAAAGGCATCATAGTATTTTACTTTGTATGGATTTTTTCACTCAACCCCGTTATTTTATGTGTATACTTTCAACAAAAAAATGTAAGTGACTAGAAAAATTATTGTGGCATCAATTTTGCAAAGGATAAAGACACAATAAACAAAGAAAGAAATGGGTGGCATGGTGGCTTAGTTGTTAGCACGTTTGCCTCTCATCGCTGGGGATCCAGGTTTGAATTTTGATCTGGGTATAGTTTTCTTGTTCTCCTATTGTCCATGTGGGTTTTCTGTGGATTATCCAGTTTCTGCTCACAGTCCAAAAACATGTATTAATGGTGTAGTGGCTGCTTTAAATTGCCCTAATTTAAATTGCTCCCATAGTGTGTGTGTCTGGGTGACTGAGTGTGTACCCAGTGATAGATTGACACGCTGTCCTAAGTGTATCTGCTCAGCGCTCAAACGGTCTCCCCTGGATGGGCATGGGGAAACCCCCCCACACTCCCATGCGACCCTGGTTCCTAACATAGGATTAAGTGAAAGATAATGAGAAGAGATGGAAAACTGAATTATACATACATTTGTAATAAATAAACAGGCCAATCTCAGCACAAAAAAGCAAGACACAGACTAGGACAACAAAATTACAGGTCAGAAACTTCCAAGTACTCAGCCAAGATGAATCTCTGCGATGTTAACATTTTACCCCCATATCTCCCTTCCATTATCTTTCCCTTATTACTCTACTAGGGTCACGGTGGGGTTCCCCAATGCCCATCCAGGGAAGAACATCTCGAACGCTGGGCAGATACACCCAAGACAGGGCGCCAATCCATCTCTGGGCACACACTCACTCACACAGCCACACACACACACACACATACACACTCTATACGGGGCAATTTAGAGCATTCAATATACCCGTAATCCATGTTTTTTGGACTGTGGGAGAATACCGGAGAACCCGGAGAAACCCCCCGCAGACATGGGGAGAAGATGGAAACTCCACTCCGATCGAGATTCGAACTGGGAATCCCTAGCGCTGAGAGGCGAACCATACCTTCAATTAATAAAATGATTTGTTTATACTGTAAACCTAACCAAAAGTTTGAGTAAGTAAATGTTTATATTCTGTTGTTTAAGAACAATAGAGTTTCTCAAATCTTAGGAATGACAGACAGCTCTTAAGTAAAGGTAACCTTTTTTTTCTAGCTCCTCAGTAAAGTTATTTTTATTAAACAGTCACTCTATAGAAGTTAACATTAAACTTGAAATTTTTTTTGTCGTAAGTTGCCTTACTTTAGATTAATGAAGTCCAAACTCCATGCCATGATAAAGTCTTTAAAAATGTTTTAAAATATATAAAGATACATTTTTATTATGTGTTGTGATTTACTTAGGTTTTTGTTATAGATTTTTTAATTTCCAAACAGGTGACCAGCTTTAAAGCCCCCGAAGGTGAATTGTAGGTTTATTATTTATGCACTGCACTCAGTATTTTCAGCACAATCTGATTTCTTTCTTCTTAAATTCTGTGTTAAACTGAATTTGTTCCACAACTCTAAACAGTTTTTTCCCTACCATCTCATACATTTCACTGTGTATAGACAATCTAACAGCAAAAGAATTTTAGAACTTAACCTTCATTCACTTTTTAGTTTTTTACTTTTATCTTTTTTTTTTTTTTGCTATTTTCTCACAATACAAAGTGACATCTAGCAACCTAACTTTGCCCTCTGGTGTCACCCAGAGGAGAATGGCTTTTAGTTTCAGACTGGTCCTACTGATGCTTTCTTCAAAGGTAAATTACCAAATTTCATTATTGACTCATACTTCTATTAATTAGTTTCTTTACGGAAGAGTGTGTTGGTTATTTTGTCTCAAATGGCATTTCCCAAATAATATTACTTGTATGGTACAATTTAATTGGTGGGATTGTTTGTTTTTTGGTTCTCAGTGACATCAATATATTACACTAGGTGAAAAAAATACAATTTTGTATTTTTTTTTTTTTTTACACTCTGGATTTAACAAATGCGATTGAGAGTTTACTAGACATGTAAGGGAGAATAATTGATTTGAAGAGCAATCTTTTTTTACTTGCTTTACTTTCTGTGCCAAACAGAATACCTCTCCATAACTGAAGTGCTTTATGATTAAATATATCCAGACTTAAAATACTTTATCCACACAAATAATAAAAAAATAAATCAATGCCAAACCACAAAACGTCAGTAACATTTGCTTTTAAAATGGGCACAAAACCACAAGCTACTTTTTGGCAAATATTTGAGGAGCTAATTTGGAAGACGTCAGGCTGTTTTTCTTTCGTGTTGAAGACAGAGCTAACAGAGTGCAAGTGTCACAGATCAAGCTTTTCTTCATGTTTGCCCTCCTACCTGACCAATGGACAGACTCATCGACAGAGGTGCACAGTCCTCCATCTGTGTAAGTGGAGCATCCTCTCACTCTCTTTCTGTGCATTAAAATATGAACCTTAACCGTGAACGCTTGTTCCTAATTATACTCTGCCCTCTCCCCTTACCTGCTCCATCTGCGATTAGAACAGCGGAGGCCTTAAGAGATTTGCACCACTACTCCTTCCTTACCTGAGTGCAGCCTATGCTGTTCTGTGTTTTTATTCCTTGGAACAGATAAAATTACAGACAAGTCGCATATACACTATATTGCTTGCATTACAAAAACATTTTATGTCTTTGTTATGAAACATCCACCTTTTATAAAGGCTAAAATTAAACACATTACAGGTTACAGCTAACTATCATGCAAAAAGCAACTTTTTTGTAAAGTAGTTTTAACTTATAATGAAAGGTTGGCGTTCCTAAGAAAGACCCGTAAGTCAGGAGTGGCTATTTGTGGCTGCCCGTGAAATAGTTACTTTTAGTTTATTGGAAAGAGCTATACTGTAATCAATTATATTTCATTTTATTCTTTCATAAATGCTACATAGGAAAGTATGAATATTAAAGCAAGATAGAGAATGTGTTGGAAAAAATGTCTGAAGCCTGAATATCTGTGGCAGGTTTTTTTTTTTCATTTTTTCATTAACCATAAGGGTCCAGATTCCCACTGTATAATGAACAGGGCAACATTTCAAAACAGACATCAAAAAGTTTGACTTGTAGCATTCCTAAACCGGAGGCTATGCTATAGTTTGGTAATATACACGAAAGGACTTGAAAATAAAAAAGTCTTGTGTTTTACTTAAGTCTTAATTATTATTATTATTACTGAATATTTCAGACATTGTGACATAATAAAGCATTACTTCAAATCATAATCTGTACATAACTTCATGGGACTAAATATTGTTTCCTCTGTCTAACTGGGTTATGTTACTATATATTACTTGAGCGTGTATTTTTAGCACATGGTTATGTTATATACGCATAGGAAAGGAAAGTTCATTCAAATCATAACGCAGCATCTCTATCACAGAGAGCCACGTTAATAGCCACGTTTGACGACTAAGAAAATTTGCTCAGATTCTTTGCATCAATGCGACGTTTAATGCTGGAGCGTGTGCGTATACGCGTGCCTTTATACCGCTACTCACGTGTGCGCACGCACCGGCTTGGTGAAGGAGAAGGAAGCGCAGGCTGCTGTTAGTCTGAGGTTTGAGGTGATTTAGGGCCACAAAACCGCTTCGGCAATCAATGCAGAGGTTGGAAAAAAGACTCTGGTAGCTAGGCTCTGGTACACAGAGTGGTGAGAAACAGGAGCAGAGCTGAGCATCGGCCTCTCTATTTGTGTGTGAGCGGCCGGTGGCGAAGCCGGTGTGTATGGCGGGGGAGGAGGAGTGGCGCAGGCGGGCAGGATTGGGGTAGAAGTGCAGGAGCGCCAGGGCGCGGTCTTTACTGCTCTCCCAGATCACTGCAGCTCCAGTGAAGAGTGGACGAAGTGCGCACGACAGAGGGCACAGCCTTGCGCAGAAGAACATGAGGATTCCCAGTCGCAGCTCTCGGCTTTGCTGTCATCCCCTCTGCCAGGCTGTCCGCGCGCACCGCTGCTTAAATAAACGGACTTAGTTGGACTCTGTATTCCATTTGTTTGTCCACTGTGCGTATGGAGAGTGCCTCTGGGCACCCCTGGATGTTGCTGCCTTTGGACTCCACTGCTCCCACACTTCACCGCGCGTCCTTTTTACGCACTGACAATGACAAGGATAAAGAAAATACCCCATTCCAAGTCGCACTTCCATTAAGGAGCTGAGCAGCAGTACGGAGGGAGGAGGGCAGTTTGAGTTTCCTTGACCTGTGTCTCCCGTGGACTCCGTACTATATTAGTGAGCGGGGGTAATGCGTGTCCCCGCGGTGCTGGGGCTCCTGGTCGCCTGCGCGCTCATCTGCGCCCCGGTAAGCGAAGCGTGCGGCCCGGGCAGGGGCTACGGCAAGCGGCGGCCTCCGAAGAAACTCTCGCCGCTCAACTATAAGCAGTTCAGCCCGAACGTCGCCGAAAAGACGCTTGGTGCGAGCGGCCGACTTGAGGGAAAGATCACCAGGAACTCGGAACGCTTCAAGGAGCTCACGCCCAACTACAACACCGACATCATCTTCAAGGATGAAGAGAACACCGGCGCGGACCGCCTCATGACCCAGGTGAGCTATTCGATTACGGGCCATTAGGAAAGGCGCTCGGCGCCGCCGGGGATCCGGTTACGCACTCCGTGTCTCTGTCTCGCCCTTTGCTCCGTGTTTAAGGCTTTAGCGAAGCGCTGCATCGATCGCCGCTGCTTTGATCTGGTTGCTCCAGCGAAATCGATCGCTTCTGCCCAGCCAAGCACCCCACTGCTAAACTCCCGCGCGCACTGTCAACAATTGTACAACCTTTATGCGCAAAGCCTGCACAGCTCAGTCATACTTTTCCAGATCAATCCTTAAATAAACTTTTGGAAATGCTGGTAGAGTCGCTTCTACATATTTTGTATTACAAAAGACATGAATGGTTAAAAATAGTATTAATTATTAACCGTCCCGACCATTTTTATTATTCTGCTTGC
The DNA here is from genome assembly GCA_025769995.1 of Xyliphius kryptos. Taxonomy (NCBI): domain Eukaryota; kingdom Metazoa; phylum Chordata; class Actinopteri; order Siluriformes; family Aspredinidae; genus Xyliphius; species Xyliphius kryptos. Next base: position 13,706,810 of record JAOUQT010000044.1, on the reverse strand, counting down.
TAAAGGCCAAACATTGTTTGAATAGCTTCGAACTTCCGTCTAGGTACTGAAGTTGCAGTCTCAATTCAAACTCATCAAAAAAGCCCCTCACCGAAAACAAAGAGATTTTTTTAAACGCTTTTATTTAAAAATCTGAGCATAGAACCCATGTATTACTTATGATGACAAAAATCCCAAATTGTACTCTAAGGCAAAGTGAATCTACTTTGACTTTTAATGGTTCATAAAAATATATTCTGGACAGTAAATGTTTTTGAGTTCAATTGCAATCCATGAGTATATAATTGTTTTTCCAAAATTTTTCTGATGCCTGAATGTTGTATAACATGTTGTATAACATGTAAAATAATTTGTTCTTTCAAAAATGTGCTCTTTCGGTTCGATATATCTTTAATTTTAGTTGCAAGTATTCCTTTTACTTGAAAAACAGTATGTGTTTGTTCAACATTTACAATGATTCATCAGCTCAGTGTTCAATCGGGTGTTTAAACAGGGCTTTAGGTGTTTAAGAAGCCCTGCTTCTTAAGTTATAGTATATATGAATATATTTTTCTCCTCAAAACTCTTGAATGAAAATACATTAGTGTGTTGGGTTAAACACCAATGCATGTGACCTTGACCAAATCAGTCTTATTCTGTGGTTTGCTGAGGTATAAACATTTTATGAAAATGTAATTTTAGTTTATTGTCTATGAATACAGTTATTAAAGATATGCAGGGGCATTGACATGGAGTTGTGTTTAACTGTGTTGCGAGTGGATTAGATTTACCAGTGCAGCTGAAATCCTAAGCAATATTGTTGGACATTGAACCAAAAGCATAGCCAAAGAGAGCTTTCTGATGGCATTGTAGAATGTAATATTTTCATACATATAATTGTACACATGTTCTGCGGTGGATATGGATAGTGCGGAATGTAAGTGTAGTTAAATAATTAAACCATTTAGTTTGGGCATTATTAGATTATATAGTTATAAAATATGATGTTGAATGATTAATAATTTTAAAATATAGTGTTTATGTTTTGGTCTTTTAAAAATAAACACTATATAAAATATTGCAGTGTCATACAGGAAATACAATAATGCAATACACAATATATTAATCCTTTCACCCTATTTATTTTCAAGTTATACATATCTTTATTAAATTATAAATACTAAAATAATAAAATTATAAATGATATACATTAACTCACTTTCATACGAAACAATATTTAACTGTTTCAGATTGGGCATATTTTATGACAACTAACTATGACCTCTGTGCTTTCATGTAATTGTTTAATTACACAGCGTTGTAAAGACAAGCTGAATTCCCTGGCTATCTCCGTCATGAACATGTGGCCAGGTGTGAAGCTGAGGGTCACTGAGGGCTGGGATGAAGATGGAAATCATCCTGAGGAATCACTACATTATGAAGGAAGAGCAGTGGATATCACCACCTCCGACCGTGATCGTAATAAATATGGCATGCTGGCACGGCTGGCAGTGGAGGCTGGTTTTGACTGGGTTTATTATGAGTCCAAAGCGCATGTCCACTGCAGCGTCAAATCAGGTAGGAATAAGAATGCGAACTTAGGATAAGTCAAAAGAGGTGTTTGCAAAGGTTCCCATTGTGTGGAAAGTCACTGCCTCAAGTTACAATTCAACAATATTTACTGATTGTCACTTTAATCAGTTTCACTTACCATAGTTGGACTTTGAGGATCTACAACTACAGAATGTAATCTATCTTTTTTTACATAATTTGTTTACTTTACTCTGTTCTCTAATGCTCAGGGCCACCAAATGACCACAACAGAGAAGGTATGCAAGAAGGTTTTCAGAAATGCAGTGGCATTGACATGATGGTGGTGTGTAAGTGTGTTGCACTGGCACAGGTGGATTAGATTTACCAGTGCAGCTGAAGTGCAAAGCAATATTGTTGGACCATGAACCAAAACCAACGGTTCAACGGTTGGAACCGTCCAACCGCCAGCAATCTGTGAGCACTGATTAAGCATTAAATAATTACAAAAGCTCACAGAGTAACAACAAATGAGATACTGTCTTAGCTATAAAATGAAACGGTCAGGTATATTTACATTATGAAGTGCACAGTGACTGAACACAGTGTTAAAAATCTTAACAGAACTGCTTTTTCTAATCCAATGGTATGAGTGTACATGAGTGCTAAAGTGCAGAGAATCACCCACCATGCAATTATCGCCTGCTTTGTGATGGCCCGTTAAATGTTTTGACATTATCGAACAGAGTAATTGAGACCAACAAGGTAATAACTGCTAAATAAAAAAATTGACAAGGCATCTTATATGTCTACATAAAATACAATACCAATAAATGTCAGGTGGGAAAGGGCACATTTGTTTTGTATGAGTGTCTGTGACAGTAAATGTTTATTTCATTTGGCATTTGGTGCCTTAGTTAAGCAAAAAATCACAGAACTATATCAGACAAACAATAGTCAATTGCATGACATAAAACATTGTTTTGTAAGCAAATAAGACAGTGTGACAGAGCATGCAGTGCTCAGGTGTGTCCAGTTGTGCATTATGGTCTATTCTCATTAATGTATGAGATAAGTGAGAGACTTGAGCAGAAGGTGATGACCAGGTAATAGACCACATCATTAGGTTATAAAAAAAAATCTCCCACCAGTCTTGCCATAAGGGAACAAATTAATGGCAGGTTCACAGCTTCAGTTTATAATTCTTTTATTGTTTGTTTGATCAAAATAAACTTAAAGCTAGTAAAGTCCTCAAATATAAAACCAAATAATATGTTGCTTTGGTATAAGCAAATATGCCCACAGAAATGCTGTAGAAAAATAATCAGTATGAGTTACGTGTTTTTGTTGCTCAGGAATTTGAACAAGCTATAAAGCAACAATGTTACATCAGATGTTTTTTTTTTTATCATTCAGCCACAAAAGCTGACCTTGTGTCCTGTGACTTTGCTGTCTTGATGCAACTCTAAAAAGTGTCTGTTTTGGGCCCCTGGTGAGGAGTGAGACTTTTGTGTTTGGAGTTTTATAAAGCACTTTTGTTATCACTCCGATAGGAAGCGCAAACATCGACAAGCCCTTTTGTCTACGCCTACAATATCAAAGTCCTGCAAAGGTGTGTTTTGCTGTTTCTGACTGAGAAACTTTTGGTAAAGGGGAAATGATAAAAAATGTAGATTTTTTTTTTCTTTAGGTGCTGATTTAAACATAGTGAATTCTGAAATTAGATTGCACACCATAGATTATTCAACATGCAATATAATTGTGTTACATTTTGATAGGCAGCAGGCATCATTCTTGTTCTTCCTATTAAAAACTCATTTCCTTTAACTTCTCCCAGTGGAGAGTTTCAAGGTATGTACCTTTGGGTACTCAATATAGGTGTGGAAAGGGCATAGGAGACAAAGAGAGAAAGAGAGAGAGCGTGATTGCTCAGAAGTAGAACAGGTTACTAAAGTGCTGTAAGATGATTAACCCAGTGCTTTGTTTTCTAGATGTTATTCCGTTGTTCTTTTTTCTCAGATCTCTTATCTCAGCTACTTCTTATCAACTGGCCTTGGTCCTCACCTTTCCCAAATATTTGTATTCGACTTGACGGAGACTTGAGGCTTACCTTGCAGGTGCTGTAGCCTCTCATAGAGCTTGACCCAGTCAAAACTGCAAAAAAAAAAAATAGACCTGCATTCAGGCCTTTAGTTATTAATTAACTCATATTGTGTTTTTACCTGGTGGCTTTTACGTTAAGTGAATATCTAAATCTAATTAGCTTTTGCAAAGTGTTCATTTGCAAAGTTGTTGTGTCATTGTGAAGGGCTTTTTTTCCCCCCCCTTTCTGGGGGTTGCGATAAATAAAGGAAATCTTTAACACAAACAGTGTATGGATTTATACAACCCTTAAGTTAACTGTATTTTTACTGCAAGATGTATCAAAATCGATGAGCTAAAATCCCAGTTCAGAAAAATTTATAAGACTAGATACTGTAGATTTTTGTTGTCTTTTATTTCTATGAGTTTACAGCGTTAATTCACAATGGCATTGCTTTGTTCAGCAACCTTACACAAAATGTTACATTTATTTTGATCCAAAGTCAGCTAACAGCTTAGATTGATGGAATAATTGTCAAACCCCTTTTGATAAGTCCTCCCCAGCAAAAGATTTTCAAAGTTAGAATTGTGGTGGCTAGAGTTCACGTGTGGAAATGATTCCTTTGATGTGTTAAACTTGGTCATTCAGTACATTACCATACTCAAGTGACTTAATTTTATTACCACATGACACTGCCAAGCCTTGACCTGATCAACTTAAAAAACCCCAAACAAAAGTCCAAAAGGTGACTTCAAACAAGACAAGCAGAGAAAGTATCGTAGGTAAACATTAGGTTAAAAAATTGGTGAAAATTTATGTATCTAACTTGTTGGATCAGTTCTGTGAAGATACAAGTACTAAGGTAATGATATTAGTAATGAATTTTCAATTCAAATATTATAATTATGGGCATTGTTTGGGCATTCAGAAGATGTGTATTAATTAGCACATTATTTTCCAAAAAAATAATATTTAGACCTTTAAGTAACATTGATGCTACATATATTTTTAAAGAACCTTGTGTTTAAAAATTACAATACTATTCTTTGGATAATTTATGTATTCTCTCTGTCTCTCTTTTTTTTTTTACTCAAGAACACTCTGTGGCAGCTAAGACAGGCGGCTGTTTTCCCGGAGGAGCTCTGGTTACTGTGGAGGATGGGAGTAAGAGGGCCATGAAAGATCTACAGCTTGGTGACCGTGTGTTGGCTATGTCAGAGAGTGATGGCACGGGCCAGTTTATCTATAGTGATGTCATTGCCTTCCTTGACCGCAACATCTCCACCCAAATGTTGTTTTATACAATAGAGACAGAATCGGGTGAATCTTTAAGCCTGACTGCTGCTCACCTCATATTTGTGGCAGAGGGGAACTGCTCAGACTCATCACCCAGGGCAACATACAAAAGTTTGTTTGCAAGTGAGGTGCAGCCAGGTCAGTGTGTGATTTTGGCTCAGGGACCAGGCCAAAAGGGACACCTTTCGCGTGTAAGCAGAGTCCAGGTAAAAGAAGACAAGGGAGTTTTTGCTCCTCTTACACATCATGGGACAGTTGTGGTTGACAATATTGTCTCTTCCTGCTATGCGGCGGTGGATGAACACTGGCTGGCTCACATGGCTTTTGGCCCCATAAGGGGACTTTATCACTTAGGTGGGCCTATGGGCCACCAAGATGAGGGGGTACACTGGTATTCCTCACTGCTGCACTGGATAGGAACTCACATACTCAACCCAAAACACTTTCATCCATGGGGTATTTTAGCAAGATGAAATGAAGAGGACATCATTTTAACCAAAAAAAAAAAAAAGCACAGAAGCGTTCCAATGCAAAAAGAACGAGGTAAAATGAACAGAATGAGCACTCAAATTGAGTAAGAAAGACACAAAATGATTTTTTTTACTAAAAAGGCAAAGTGAAAGACATTCACAAATGAAGAATTGAAAAAAAGAAACCTTTTTGACCTTCAACAGACTGTTTTGCTTTGAGATTTTAAAGCTGCAATAATTTCTAAAATGTGTCTAGTATCTAGAGGTATACAGAACACTATTCAGAAACCTAAATGTACTAATATTCAACACTAAAAGGGTTTTTTTTAACTGCTACACTGGAGCATACTCACACCCAAACTGTATACATTTTTCCACACAGACTATTTAAATTTTATACTGACTGAGATAATGAAACAGAAGTTAGATGTAAATTAGCTCAGGTAAGTCACAGTAGCTCAGGCATAGGAAGTTAGGCATAGCCTTTCTTATACTTAATTAAAGGCTAACTGAAAAATACCAAATCTGCTAGAAATCAGGATCATCCACTTTCAGGTGTTGTATATGCTTTTGTTTGTGTTTCGTTACATTCTGTTCCTAATCATCTGTAATGTTTTTTTGCGGGAAATTACATTAGTAAGTTTATTGAATATTTAATAGTCACATTGTACACTGTATTTTTACATATAGCATACACTTTAACATTAACAAATATGAGCTATTCCAGTTAGATAATACTGTGCTTTTTACTATTTATTAAACCCATGTCAGAGAACAGCCTATTACATTCCCAAACATCAACCCATTGTATCCACTACGTATGCTTTATGGAGTGATACAATCTGGCTCGCTTTATTTACACTTGTTTGTGGCATTATTAACTTTTTATCAAAAGATGTCAAGATATAAATATTTAAAGATCTATTTTTCAAAATTAAAGTACATGAAAATATGTGGGCACATCTTCTTTACATTCTTATGGTAAATACTAATGAATTTTGCAACATGTACAATTCTGATGACATGATCATTTAAAATGTATCATAGTGAATATATTAAAGAACAAGTATAATGCAAGTAAATAAAATATTTTAATATAATAATAACATATTAGAAAATAGCCATTAAAAGCATTGTTAGATTATAATAATAAAAGCTCTTACAATTATATTACTGCAAATATTTTTGCACTTATTTTGAAATATTAAAAAAAAAAAAATTCCTGGTTATGTGACATTGATGGATCCATTCCCAATCTGGAGTGGTAGCACAATCTACATACCTGCTTTAACTTTCTTTCTGACATGTGAATGTATATACAGCTTTTTACTTAGTTGTCTTTAACATAGTTTGAATAAATAAAAACACTGCATTACAGTTTTACATTGGTAACAATGAAATCCAACATTATTTTCAAACTATCAATTTAATTTACATTTTATACACTGCCTGGCCAAAAATGGGCACTTTTTGGAATTTTTATGAATTGGAACTGCTTAAGTTGTATGCTCACTACTCATTGCAAAAGCATGTCAATCAAATAATTAAAGCTAAAGGCATTCCAAATACTAATTGTAAAACATTTTTTGCCAGTCAGTGTACAAAAAAAACATCCTAGATATTCATGTATAGACAAGAAACAATAGCTGAAATTAAAAGGCAACACTCATCTAAAGTTAGTTGTCCTGCTGACATATTAACACGGCCATAATTTAAAACCTCAAAAAAAGTCAAAAGAGCAGTTAAAATTAGGTTTTTCGAGTTTACTGAATATTGACTTAATTATTTTTTTTCCGCTTTATCAAGGGAGTAAGCCATCCATTTCTGTGGACATTACTGTATTTTCCTCCATGTCTTGTCTCCTGCAGGTACAAAAAGGTAAGTACTTGAGCCCAGGCAAGTCTAACAATCTATGCAAATGATTTGGGGGCTCGTACACAGCCACTACATCCTGGCTGGTGACATGGTGCTTGTTGGCAAGAGAATGTATTTTTCGAGAGCTTTGATCTCTTTCAAGACCTCTCTCAGACAGAGTTCCTGCATCACAAAATAAAGACATTTATTTATGGAATATTTAGTGCCATTCCTACTTAAAAATTATGTTAATGAAAAAGAAAAAGAAGAATGTTAATGATTATAGTTTTTCATATTTTTAACTTCAATTTGGATAATCATATGGAATTTCTCTAAATATCTGTGCATATGATACATAAAAACAAATGTTATGTTTTTTAGCCTGGTGGAGAATTTTGTTATTCTAAACAAACAGAGTATAACACCTATATGAATGATACCTGAGACAGTGTGATCCAGAAGAAAGGACATGAATCCAACCAAGCAAACTGGGAGCATCAAACAAGATCTGAGAAATATATCAAGACTCGGTACACCTAAATGTGAAAGAAATAAAAAGTTACACATAGATGATGGCAAAACAGCATCCATAGCATAATATTACCAATAATCAGAAGGTAAATACACACCAGTGTGAACAAAACCAGATTGCATTCTGAACCATCGAGGTATAACTAGAGACATAAACACAGTGAAGCCTGTGTTGAAAATGTTGCGCCCAGAATCCACATCTGTGTATTGGAGGTATGTTATACCTGTCGCAACAGCCACAGTGTAGGTCACACTAAGCACAGCACCTAGCACACAGTAAAGATAAAAAAGTACAAATTTAGAGTTATGTATATACTCTGGATTCACATAGGTCTGTGAACTGATATGAACAGATGTGTAAACATTAATAGAAGATTTACCATGAACAGCCAAAGGCACTGAGGTGATCAGCCAGGTCAGTGATGGAAACACACCCACAACCAGCAACATCACACTTGAAAGCTGCACAGTTGTTCTTGAGCCACACTAAAAAAAGACAGAAGTTTCAAAAAGAATGAAAGATAAATCTATTGAGAGTATAACTCTCAAAAAAAGAATATAGTCAGGATCAGCCTTAAATCGTATGAAAAGTATATACAGTTCTTAATTTTTTTTGCTGTGAGGTGGAGGCGCTTACCACTGCACCCTTCTGCCATCCTATTATCAGTGTAACTGGTGTGTTTTGTTAATATTTCAAGTGTCTCAACACATCCTCTAAAAATGAATCATTGAAATATTTGTACGCACATTGTTCCTTTTAGAAGATGCAGAGATGCATAGTATAGCTGTTGCATACATGTTGTTACAGACTGTTATCCAGCTATTTATATGAATATTTTGTTTGTTTCATTTACTCTGGTAATCTGAGCAAGCACTATTTAATCGTGGATCATTCTCACCACTGTAGTGAAATTGACATGAAGATGGTGTGTTCGTGTGTTGCATTGTTTAACAGTGCTTCTGTAATATTAAAAAAAAAAGAAAACACTGTATTGAAAATTATTCTTATAACAAACATTTCCAGCCAATTTCAGTGACAATATCAATTCAGCAATGGTTATATGAGTAAAACAAATTGTGCAGCAACAAATGAACCACTGTCTCTAATAAAATGTAAAGTGATTGGACACAGTGTTTAAAAAAATCCAGGAAAAGTGCTGCAAAAAGACACTGACATGCCACCACTTCACTTTAGAATAACAAGATATTGTGGTAGCATTGATCATTAAACATGGGCTTTAAAAAATTGTCAAAGTCTTTAAATTTAGAAATTCAAAGTTAGAGAGAGAGAGAAAGAGAGGGGGGGGGGGGAGATAACACCTTCTCATTCAGTGCATTTTCTGTATTTTTATGGCTATTTATATTGCAGATTCTCACTGAAGGCATCAAGACTATGAATGAACACATGAGGAGTTATGTACCTAACAAAAAAAGGTGAAATAACGGAAAACATGTTTTATTTTCTAGTTACTTCAAAATAGCCACCCTTTGCTTTGATTACTGCTTTGCACACTGTTGGCATGCTAATTAATTATACTACTTAACCCTTATAGGCACACCTGAAAAACCAATTCAGGTGACTACCTCCTGAAGCTCATTGAGAGAATGTCAAGAGCAAAAGGTGGGTATTTTGAAGACGCTAGAATTTAAAACATGTTTTCAGGTATTTCACCTCTTTTTGTTAAGTACATAACTCTACATGTGTTCATTCATAGTTTTGATGCCTTTGGTGAGAATCTACAATGTAAATAGTATTATGTGTATGTGTGTGTATGTGTGTATATATGTGTGTGTGTGTGTGTGTGTGTGTGTGTGTGTGTGTGTGTGTGTGTGTGTGTGTGTGTGTGTGTGTGTGTGTGTGTTCTTTACAAAGTATAACTCATGAGGACAGCTCCAATAAAAAAAGAGATTATAGTCAGAATCAGATTTAAATTGTATTAAAAATATATACAGTTCTTACAATTTTTGCTGTGATGTGCACCACTCTGTCATCCTACAGTATTATCAGTGCTGCTACAACATTAAGCAAAATTTTGGACATAATTTCTTAACTGTCATGTTTTGTTAACATTTCAAGTGTCTTAACACATTCTCTAAAGATGAATTATTTTAATATTTGTACACATACTGTCAAATTTAAATGATGCAGAGAGATGCACAGTGAAGATATGTTGTAATAGATTGTAATCCATCTATTTATCTCAATACTTTTAGTTTACCGTTTTCAATATATAAACTCTAATGTGCAACTAGTTGATTGAGTTTAATGAGTGAAGAGTATTATCAGAAAACAAACCACCACCCATTTTTTACAGTTAACATATCAATCTTGAAACATTTAAAAATAATAAATGCGTCAGGACATACATATCGACTATATACAAAACTTTGTTAAAGCAGGTTGAAGTTTTCGTGTGAGGCAGGGCTCACGGAAGTTGTTGTTAGTTGTTGTGTATTGTACCTGACTAAGGCCCACAGTACAGGAATTGGGTACGCTGCTGCAAAGCCCCATGGGTACTCCCATCAGCCCAGCGAGCACGTTACCCAGACCTTCCATACTAACTCCCCTGTTACAAGCCTGTGATGGTGGTGTGGGTGCTTTCAAGAGACGTGCCGTTAGTACATACACCGCCAGGGAACTAACACAGGAAGACAATCCTGCTGCCAGTCCAGCTGCTATACTAAAGCCAGACAGCAGGGGGAGCCCTATACCTGTAAAATAAGTGACAGGCGGTCAAAGGTTTCAATTTTCACCATGACAGCATACGCTATATAGACAAAAGTGTTCGGACAATTGTACATTCACTTACAGAAGCATTTTATGATGTTTCATTTTAAGTTGGTTGCCCTTTGCAGCCACAACAACTTTCCATATAATATTTGGAATTGTGTCTGAGGGATGTTAGGTAAGAGTGCCTTGCCGGGTTTATTTTTATTTAATCCCCAAGATATTCAGTAAAGTTAAGATCTTGGCTTTGTATGGACCAGTCAATTTCTTTTAAACATGTACTATACAGTCATGGAACAGTAAAATACTGTTCCACAACATTTTTCCTATCTATGGGCTTAATTTTGGCACTTAATCATACTAAATTTAGCAGTTGTGTCCCAATCCTTTTGTCCATACAGTGTATGTAATATTGTACCCACATTGTTTTAAATTACAAATATGTAATTAATATTATTTGAAAAGTTATTTATTTTGGCAGTAACGGTACAAAATATACAAAAAACATATCTGAGATACCTGGCAAAGGCAAGCTAACCCAGTGTGACCTGGCATGTGGAGAAAGCTGTGTGGATGTATTTATAGTCATCCAGTATTCAACTGAGGTTGCATTCAAATCAGGTGTTTTTGGAAGTAGTTCTGACACAGAGTGAAGTTTAATGTAGTCATAGTGGTGAAGAGCAGCACACACAGTCCACACAAGCAGCATGGACAGCAGCACCTGCATTCAGGCATGTAGTGACGATAAGAAGTGAGTTCTGTTGTATAAACTATTTACATGTTCAATTACAGTATACCAAGCAGTGTTTTTTCTGTTATCTACATGATCTGTACATCTGTACTCCACACACACACACACACACACACACACACACACACACACACACACACACACACA
>JAOUQT010000044.1:13676880-13690454 GCA_025769995.1 Xyliphius kryptos | reverse complement strand
CTTCTTAAAGTTACGTCGTTCTTAAAGTTGTTCGTAAATCACTAAGATCAATCGCTTTCGGGAAACGCACCCCAGTTGTGTTTGTGCAGAAACAAATCTTACCGTGAACCCCAAAAAGTCTGCAAGAGTGACGAAACTCCAGAATAAAAGTACATAGAGGCAGCAATATGTTCTTTCTCAGGCCAGTCTATTAAAGCCCCCACCATAAATGTACAAACAGAAGTGTGCACCATAACTTGCTGTTTAAACAAACAAAGAGGATAAAATAAACAATATAATGAACGTTAGATTTCAAATATGGACAGTTTAGTTATTAATAATATATTTTTTATGTCATTTATTTGTATGTATTAAATAAATTAAGTTTTTAACTTTATTGTTTGGCAATTACTGTAGTTATAAAACGTTCCCCCATACGTAAATATTCTATAATATTTAACTAGCAAATTAGCAATGGTCTAAAAAAAGCTAGGAATAAAGAAAAAAACATTTGCATAGTTTAATGTAATTGTTTGTGATTTACTTGCTCGTCCACAGTGAGCCGGTATAAATTTAGGATCACAATTAAACAAAACAAAATTGCAAATAAGATTAAATGAATAATATACAATTGATAAACAATACATTAACAAGAAACAAATTAAGGATTTCAGAGTGAACTGGATACACTTAGCATGGATTTTTATTTCTAAACAGGAATAACTTGTGATCTTTGAGACATTCATGATAACCATTACATTTTATCTGTAACCAATAGGTTACAAGTAAAAGGCATTTGCCAATAATACATGGAGCTTATTAAAATGTATTGATCCCTTCAACTAATTCATTTTAAATATTAAAGAATGCAAAAGAACAAAAAAATAACCTCAGTGTAAATGTATGAACTTATGTGGCTATATCAATATTTAGGTGGCAGAAAAAGTTAAATTAAGATTATGCCATTTTGTTTAAGTTATTTGCAAGAACATAAGATTTAGCTGCCTGCCTGCAAACATTTAATTCACAAATTGCTGTTGGTTTACAGTGATTTTTAGCATGAGCAAAGTGATGAAGCTTGCAGGCCTTTGTGGCCTCTTTCTCCTTTCTACAACTGACAGATGCATATAAAACTAGCTGTCAGTCATTTTTATGACATATTAATGTACTAAACTAAGTCATAGATAAAATTATTTAAAATTAAAAAATTGTAAAACAGAGTGAATAATACATTTTGATCCATCAGTAAATTAGCATTAAATAGAACATACCTGCAGTGCAAGTACAACATTTTGCATGATCGGAGGACTTCTGTCCACTCTAAGGCTTCTTAAGCTTTGGGCTTCACTGCTGTCCTGTTGAACATGTGGTGCCAGCTCCATTTTTTCCACAGGTCTATTTTTGCTGAGAACATAGGATAATCCTTCTGTCCTAAATCAGTTACTTACAGTGGTAACTGTATTTTTTTTCCTTAAAGACTGTCTGCACTTTACTGTTTCTAAATCCAATGACCTTTGACTCAATTGTGAAACCTGAGCAGCTGCTTATTTTCCATTTAATCATTATCCCCTCACTAAGTAACAGTTACAATGAGTTGCATAAGTCACTCACATGATCTTTGTGAGAAACCATGGTTGTTTACAACTAGTTAAGTGAAAGTACATATAAGAATTAAAATCTGTGGTTATGTGGGAGCTTGACGTGTGCAAGATGTGCTTAGTTGGAAAAAGGTTAAGAATTAATGGGTGTAACTGTAAATGACCTTGATTTAAATCCCAGTGAACAGTTTTTGCCCTTGTTATTGCAGTCCTGAGGCAACATTTGTTAAACGTGGTTGCTTGAGTACACAATGGCAGTGGTTGGTGGAAGCAGAGACTTTAAAATTGCAGGCTTGCTGTACTGAATCAACATCTGCTCAAGCTGCAAGGATTTGAACAAGCTTTGTTGTTTTTGAGCCAGTGCCCATACACACAATCTATAACACTATTGCATCCCAGTTGCTATTTTAATTTTAACAGGACCTCATGATAAAACATGAACAGTTGCTTTAAAAAGAATGATAACATTTTATGGTAGTGAAGGTGAATTAGTGTTTATTAGAATTGATTGGACAGTAAGATACAGGAAGAGAGAACATGAATATCCATGGCTTTTAGAGGTATAAGAAGGACCTGGACATAAACCTCATCAAGAGAACATAAAAACACCCACACACTGCACATGGGATAAAGGCATGCTTTGGTAACATTCACCCTATGATCACAACTATGTACACTGTGGACATGTTTAATAAAAAACAACAAAATGTTTCACATTTGCAAATGCACTGGCACAATAACAAAAGCAATTCTACTCTAATAATGAATTGTAGGAGGGAGAAGTGTGGTTTTCGATTCATTGTGTTATCTATGTATCAAATCCTGTTAACTAGAACCCCTTGAAGGACATTGATGACTCAGCTATCTTACTTCATACATATGTAATTTATATTTCAAGAGAGGAATAGAAAATCAATTTTACATCCAGAGAGACATATAAACGTGCTTGACGGGAGGCAACATTTCATGCTTAATCAATGTTGCATTAAAAGGTGATGAAAAAAAATGCACAAAACTGAAATGGGATTCACTTAATGTTATAGTTCATTATTCCTCCTGAGCAGCCCTTTTCATTACACAGGTTAAAGTTCAGGTCAGCAGAAAGTAAACAGTTGTCAGTAAAATGTGGGGGCAGGACAAATGCACTTACATACAACATGAATTCAGAACAAATGCACAATATACTAGATAGTCCAGAGTCCAGTTCATGGCACTTTAAGCACTCATCAGTATCTCTTTTACACACAATGTACAAAAATAAAACTATAAATACAGAGTAAAAGGGTTGAATAAATATTATGCATATTTCTGGTTGTGGTTGAGAACTATACCACAGGAGAAAGTAATTACAAATCACAGCAGAAACTAAAACGCTCTTGCTTCCAATCACAACAAATGTCAATATTTCCAGGCATGTGGTGGAAGTGGGAAAAAAAGATTGTTAAAGACATTATTGCATAATTACATATGTGAATGGGGGAGTATGGTCATGGACATTTTGTGTAATACCACATAGCTTGGAATGATTTAACAGGGATAAAATCAAAATAAATATATAGTCAATACTATCTGTATAACAAAATCAAAGGCTGGATTGGAGACACAGTGTTTATTACCATTTTAAACATTTTATCCTGAGTGAGATGTCTGTTCTTTAGTGTTTAAACGTAGGTGCATATGTGAGTTGATAGCTGCAAATATTTATTCAGTATTTTAAGATCTGCTTTTAAGCAGAAGGTAAATAGCGTTTTACTTTCTGCATTGCTATGTGGTATAATTTATGTTAAAAAAAATTCTGATTAGCTTCTTAATGATAATTCTTTCTGATGAACTGTTCTTTGAAGAGAATGCTAATAATGAAGTCTATTTTTTTTGTGAAATTCCAAAAAACACCTTCTTAATAATTGGAAAATGTATAAGTTGGTAATATGCCATAATTCTGTTAAATTATCTATAGTATAGTACAATATAATATAGTTTGGTGTAACAGTTTTCTATAATGTATGTGAATTTTTATTTGCCAGGTTGCTTAGTTTACAGAATATTTAGTAATATGAATAATAAAAGATTACATTTTTTATGAGAAAAAGATTTTCCACGGAAATAAGATAAAATTTGCTCGGATAAAGGCATGGTCACAAACGATTAAAGAAGTAAGGAAATAAAAACTTCAGACTAATACACCTTAAGTTAACTGAAAATTTATGAAACACTGTAATTGTGAACCCACTCTTCTGCACTCTGTGGTCTTCATAGGTATGTCTTCCTAATTACCTAGAACCTTGTGTAAAACCTTCTATGGTTTCCTGTCTTAAGATGGAAGCAATTCTACTTACTTATTATACAGCATTACATTTGAACATGGAAAACACAATAACAATAAAGAATAAAAATCAATACATTATTATTGAGCTCACAACTTTTGTGTAAAGTTCTCAGGAAACACTCCTTTTTTGCAGTTATCTTTCATCTGTAGCCAGTCAGATTCTTTTACGCCCATCAGCCAGCCATCATCCTGGAACAGAATTTTTGTTAACGTTTTGTGTTATCTCTTTGTGTTTCCACTTAATGTATATATATTTGAATTTACACTCCATAGTTATTTTATAAGAAATGACATTTTCATTCTGGCTTTGGTTTATGCCCTGGATTTGTATGCTCTGGCCCTACAGACACATCATGATAAAATTGGTTGTTGGGAATCTGTTGAAGACCAAGCGTAATGACCTCTATAAAAACAAAAGTTTTGGCAGTTTGTTAGTCTGGATCATTCAGGTGTGTGTTAACACAATCTCATGGCTGAGAGGCAATGACATTGATCTTTGAAAAGCAATAATTGCTGCCCATAAAGCTGATAAGTGTTACCAAGACACAGTGTTACTGTATTTGGCAGTGTTACTGTTTAAGCTGAATGAGGTGGGGCTATGTTTAATTTTAATTTATTTATATACAGTTTTACATGGATATGTTCATCAATCCCTGTGACCATTGCATATACATATACATGTATATACTTTCTACTATTGCATTGTGCTAATATATGCTGACCTGTTCATCTGCATTTTCGTAGGTCACCACAAGCACAACATCTCCTGCCTTCATCTCCAGTTCATCTGAGTCATTAGCAACATAATCATGCATTGCTTGTACCTGAAATTAATTAAAAAAACATAGTTTAAAGTGCTTTTAATCTATTATGATAATGCCATTCTTGAGTGAACTCATGCAACCCTGTAAAAGTACGATGGAGGAAAATTTGACTCACTTTAAACAGAAAGTTTGATGGCAGATCTACAGCTGGACTCTCAGTTGCTGTTTCTGCTGTCTAAAGGCACAGATAAAGAAATAATATAAGAACTTCAGTTATTATCTGTCATAGTAAAACTAAGCATTTTATTCAACTTTGTTTGTTATGGTTTTTGTTTAAGCACAGTGTAGCATTAAGCACAAAACTTTAATAAGAATATGTGATATAAACATGGTTTATAACTTGACATCAGGTGTAAATAGATATTAGAAATTTGTACTGTCTCATCTTTATTATTATATATTAATATATACCAATATTATTGCAGATCATTAGTTTAGTAGAGTCACATGCATGACTTTAGGCACTTACTGTGGCAACTTCTTCTGGAACTGGTGGACTTTTTGCTGCCTGTAATACAGAGACAAATATAACAAAATAATAAAGAGAGCGGTAAAAGCAAAAAAAAATACAAAAAAGAAAAGGAAATGATATGTATGAAATATAACTGACTAATTCAACCTAACACTACCATTAACACCAATGTATTTTACAACAACTATCACCATGTCCCGACATGCCATGCCAAGTAACCCCCATGCCTAATTTGTGGTGCCCAGAACAACATGCCTTCGGTCTGATTTGCCATTAATCAGTGAAGGCATAGGCACAGCTTTATCAAGAGGAATACCTGAGCCCCATCATTGCTCGAACCCTCAGCCTGCACTGGCTGGGAGCTTTCGTCATCCCAAGTGGGCTCTGCATCTGGAGATCGTACTGGTTGGCTGCCATCATCATCCCAGGTTGGATATACAGGTGCAGCTGTGTGCACAGGCTGACTACCATCATCATCCCATGACTGGGCTGCCTCAGCATTATTATCATCAGCTTGCTGTTGGAGGCGAAGGAGGTGAAAGGGGTAGAAGCAGTTGATGGCAGGCATATGGTGGCCAGGTAGATCCATGGCCAGGGGTCATTCACAGGGAACAGTGAAGAAGGAGTGAAAAGCCAGGAGATTGTGAAAGAAGTATTGCTATGACTGCAGTTTCATAGATATAGATAATGGTTGTCTCTGAATAATAAATGATGAAGTAACATAAGGTATAAGGTGCTCTTGTATCTTATATTAAATATATATAAATTGCAAAGGCCTGAGTAAAAAAGATAAATACTAAAATATTGGTGAAGTAAAATAACACACAAACCTCCCATGAATCCCAGGTCTTCATAGAGATATCAAGCAATAGGAAGGAACATTGAACAAAATATAAGTAAAACATAAGTGTGTCTAAACATACTGTACATACATGCATATATATACCAACACAATGTATCTTTTAAAAAACTTGAATGTACTTTTTAGGGTTAAAGTAGGTCTAGTCT
The DNA here is from genome assembly GCA_025769995.1 of Xyliphius kryptos. NCBI lineage: Eukaryota > Metazoa > Chordata > Actinopteri > Siluriformes > Aspredinidae > Xyliphius > Xyliphius kryptos. Next base: position 13,684,247 of record JAOUQT010000044.1, on the reverse strand, counting down.
TTTGTAAACACTGTCCACTCTATTACATTATTAACATTATTAATACATTATTGTTGATGTTAACTCAAAAATAGTAGCTCAATCATTTTAACACAGTTTGTGTTAGTCCTCTAATAACCAAATAATTTAGTTCAGCTAGTGTAACACACGATGCACCACCACAAGGTCAATGCCACGTTACCAAGTCAAGTTACAAGGCTGGTTCCTTAACCACAAGCCTACGACTGCCCCATAGAGAGAAACAGATGGACTACAATCTATTAATATTTATCTATGTGGTAAATGGAAATGTACAGGAAGTGAAGAACGGTGTCTTTAAAGTGGTCAGTAACCATGTAAATATAAAACATATATCATATATCATCATATAATATTTACACAATCTACACTTAATAAATAAAACAAACCTGTGGTGCTGGGTTTGTCGCAACTGGTGTAGTAGCTGCCTGTAGTGCATCAAAGTCCATGTCCAGGAGATTACTAGTGGTTGGAGCATCATACTTTAAGAAGAGTAGAAATTTTAATTATGATGACAAAGAAGAAAAAAATATACAAACAGACTTTAAAAAGGGTGTTTACTTGTGTCGGAGATGTAACACTGATTCCAACAGCTGAAGCCTCATCGAATAGGTTGATAATGTTCTCCTGCTTCAGATCTTTTGATGGAGTGACTTTTGGAGGTGGAGGAACAGCAGGTCTCAGCTGCTCAGATAACAAAAATTAAAAAAATTAACTCCCTATACTTTATAAACAGAACTAAAGCATTAAAAAAATCAAACTTTATTGTTAAATGTAAAGCTAAAAATACCTATATCTTTAAAGAAAACCAAAATGTTCATTTAAAATTTCAGAGAGCTTAACAAGACCAAGATTTTAGAAAATAACAAATCAAAAGGTCTTTTGTTTAGCTCTACTGTAAAACTCCTCATTATTAACTGTTTCATCACTACCTTTGATGGAGATTTAGGGATAGCAGGTGCTCCAGGACTCAGAGTGTGATTCGCATCTGGATTTCTGTCACTAAAGGAAGACGGACAATTAAATATTAAATTTAACTTTGTGACCTCAGTGACCCTATAAAGCCACTCATGCTTTTCAAAAGGCCCAGTTCAAGCGTAGTTAGTCTGCATTGCAAGCCTTAACCTCAGTACACAGTTTGCTTATACTGGAGCAAACTCAAACCAGAACTATGCTCAGCCTATACAGAGAAAAACATGACTCTTGTTCATGCAAAGAGTCCAGTTCTTTATATACATTCCTCTCATGCATGATTTTAGGCAAGCTCATGTTGAGTAAACTTTGGCCCGCATCTGTTATCGCAACATATATTGCAAGAAAAAAAAGTGTAAACTACAGAATGTATATCATACAATCCCTGTCTCGGACAAGATACATAACTGTCATGTGACAGCAAAAAGCAGCACACAAACATCTTTATTAGAATAATAGAAATTCAGGTGCACATACATGACAAAAACAGCAATTGTGTAACTTGAAACACAGAAATACAGCACTGCAGGGCTACCAGAGTTACCTCCTTTGTGTTGTAGATGTCTTCCCAACTTGGTTACCTGCTTTTCTGTGAGAATGGTGGTGGCGTTTATAAATTCATTAACTAATTTGTTTATAAGTTTTAAAACAATGCAATTATGATATAATACATACTTATGTATTTTAACAATTCATTATCAAACTGGAAATTTTTCCAAAATATATAATAGGCCTAAATAACATTTATAATAACTTGAAAAAAAAGATTTACCTGGACATTTCTTGATTTTCTAGTTTCACCAATGTATCATACATATTTTGGCTTAGCTGTAAATAACATTGCAAAATAATAATCACAGTAAGAAATAATAATGGCAATAATAAAAGTATAAAATAATATAAGAAATATAAGAAAGAAATTATTTTAATTCTATATTATCATTTTACCTTTCCTATTTCTCTGTGAAACTTCTCCTCTAGACCAGACACACTCTGGAAAGTATTCACATAGAAGCCAACACGGCTACAAAAGAGAAAAAATCCATGTAAATTTTTTGGTATTATTACATAGTTTGTTTAGTTTTATAATTATCTATATTTTTATAACAATTTTAAAACTTGTGAGGGTGACAAACATGACTTTTTACAAATAAAACATTATACATTTTTAGAATAATAATGCCAATATTTAAAAAATAATAAAAAAATAATAATTATTATTTTAGTTTATAAAACACTGTTACAATAAATGGTACCTTATGGGATCTAAATACAAATGAATTTAAACCTGCTCTGCAAATAATATTATATGTGGTAGGTCTAAAATCAGGTTGTTTTAAAGTTTTTATGTATAAAGACAAAATATCACGCCCACAACAAGAACTCAAATTATATTTTACATTTATTAATCTAATAGTATTGAGGTACTCATTAGATTGTATAATACCCAAGGTTCAATAAATAAAACTGGTATGCAAATGTAAACTCAATAGGTTTATGTCATCTTTGCTGTGTTCTGTTTGTCTTTGTTGTGTATTTACATGTAACTTTGTTCTATTGAATGTAATGCTGGCTTGGGTGTTAGAAAGGCGCTATATAAATAAAACATATTATTATTATTATTATTATCATAATCAAATCAGGTTAAAATAGTAGCAGAGAGAATATCTGGATTTGAAACTACAAACAAAACACTTTTGTATTAAACTTACCTATTCCAGAGCGATGGCAGCTCTTCTTGAAGGTCTATGTTAATGTCCTCAAATACCTTCTGAGCTCTCTCCAATTCTTCCTCAGCCTACATATAAGCATAGTACATCAGAATGATATTTGAATTTTGGGCTTAACATTAAATAATATAATAAAACATATAATATTTTTGCCCTAATTATGTCAATATAAAGTTGTTTTAAAACACTTTAAAGTAAGTATTTCCAGACATGTAATGTATTTTAGTTTTAACTTTGAGTTGCTCCCTACAAAAAAAATGTTGTTGTGGTAATAACCATTATGTTGGGGATGTTAATATATTGTTTAAAAAATATGTATAATAGATACAAATTCATCTGTGGATTTCATGTTGGTGTTCAATGTTTAATTCTTCAATCTTTTTCAATCTGTTTCAATCTTCAATTACCAAAGTTTTTTAACCTGGAAAAAACAAAAGTCCCAATTTAAATGACATAATGATTTCTGTTTTAAAACAGGGGTAAGTATATCCATCCATCCATTATCGTCTGCCAAATCCTCTACTAGTGTCACGGGTAGTTCCCCATGCCCATCCAGGTTAGAAAGTTTTGAGCACTGGGAAAATACACCCAGGGCAGGATGCCAATCAATCGCTAGGCACAGACTATATGGGGCAATTTGGAACAGTCAATTTACCTTGAATCCATGTCTTTGGACTGTAGAAAGGACTAGAGAACCCGGAGGAGAAAACAGGGAGAACATGAAAACTACACCCAGATCATTATTCGAACAGTGAATCCCCAGCGCTAAGAGGCGAACGTGCTAACCATTTAGCCACCATGACCTCCGGCTAAGTATATTGTATATTAAAACTGTAAATTGCACACACCAAAATATATATCAAAATGTAATATACACCAACATGGATAACAAAAAAATATACATTTACATTACATTTAGTAGACGCTTTTATCCAAAGCTACTTTCATACATCCCAACTTGGTTGGGATCAAAACACAGGGTTGATACAGCACCCTGGAGTAATTAGAGTTAAGGGTCTTCAGTGGACCTGGGATTCAATGCCCTATCCACTAAACTACCACTACCTAATAAAAAGTAATTTTCACAACAGCAATTAAAATTCTGTATGTACATAGTTATATTGACATTATAAAGATAATATCAAATATATTTACCTGACACCTGGACAGATTAGTCTGAGCAACATTGTGTGCAGAGAGAATTCCCTGTGCCCATCCTGGAGCAGCCCTCTCTAACAAAGATGCTGGCTAAAATAATTTAACACATTATATTAGTCATACATTTTAATGTAATGATTCATAAGTATTTCTGTACTGATACCTTGGAAATCTTAACACCGCCTTCTTTCTTTTTGCCCTTGTTAACAGCAGCAAAGGTGTGACGTGCACTATCATAGTCAACTAACTTCCTGTCTCGCTTGGCAATACGGGCCTTCAGTCAGAGTCAGACACATGAAGCAGAATATGTTAACACCAAGGAGACAGGTGAGACTTAAAATTGAGGTGCATGAAATAAGTAATCTTTACCCTGATGTCAGGAAACTGGCCCAAATATGTATCCATAGAGATCAAGGCATGATCTACCAGCTTCTGATGAAAATCTGTCCACAGTAGATCAGAATCCTGTGGTACAATTATCAAAGGTATTATGGGTCCAGAAAAAAGTAAAATCTTAATCATAAAATAGATGCTGATTTGAGGGAATGACCACATTTATACAAATAAAACAAAAACTTCACTACTTCCTAAAAGCCTGGCTATATCTGCATTACAATAATGTAACTAATCAAGTACAATGTAATAACAACCTTATTAAACTGTTTGAAGTGTTGTAAACAATTTAAAGTATATGTGCCCAAAGAAAATAAGTTTTAAACTTTTTATAATTAACTGCTTCATATGATGGTATGAGTACCATACTTAAAAAAAACACCATTAGCGTGAGGACAGACTTGCTGTTCTTAAGTGTTAAAGTTGTTCAAAGTGTTAAATAATATTGCATTTTGTTCTTTTCTTAAACAAAAGCACAGGTAAACTGGGAAAACAAGCCTTAACATGAAGTGCAAATGACTGAAAATGAACACTAATTAACACTGCGGAAAAGCTTTGTTGTTAAAGAAGAATATGTCAGGTTTCTAAGAAGTGCTACAGAATTTTAAATATTACTTCAAAATGCTAAGGAAGTACAATCTTATAATTGTAAGTAAGTATTTTATATTATTTGATTATTGTAAAAGCATATAACTACACAATGGTATGGTGGTACTTTAAATTTGCAATTAAAAAGGATTTCAGGAGTACAACACACACAGCTTTCTCACTAAAAAGGTGTCTACAGATCTATGTCATTACTATCAAAATAAATAATGTCAAGTTAATGCCATATCAGAGCAAAGAGGCTTTTAGATCTTTCCTTTTTTTTACCTCCCAACCGTCTGCTACTGCATATTATGAAATGAGAAAAAAAAGAGAGCAAGAATTGTCAAAAACTATTTGAACAGCTCGTTAGTGTTTAAATTTAGTCGAGTTACAACTAAAAACAACTAAAAATTCTTTCAGCTGCTTAAATGAGAGAATTAATGTTCTTTTCTTCCACAACCAATAATAACTGCATATGAGATTTTACCTCTACAATAGAGTCCATTTCATCTTTTCCATACCACTCCGGTTCATACATATCAGCCAAGCACTCATGCAAGCGATTTGAGGACTCGTGCATTGCTATTGAAAAAAAAAGGAATGTAAACAGCAATAAAAATTAAATGTATAAAAATGTGTGCATGTGTGATAAACGTACCTTTTACAGCAGATAAATAAGCCCGCAGGTCCTTCTGCAATTTGCTGCCCTCAACCTAAAATAAAATGCAAGTGTTAAAAACTGTAATGTGTAAATATAGTGATTATAAAGAAAATCAAGCACAACATTCACTAGTTATGTATTAAGTGATCAGAACACAATTTAAATGTTTGTGTAAATAAAAAATGTCCTTACATGCTGTTTGTTAAAGTTAATTACTCCTTCTTCAAATGCAAGATCTTTGGTTTCATCTGCCTTGCCAAGCTTCTGTAAAACCTAATAGATCATAAAAGATTGTACTTCAAATTGAGATATAGTGTAATGATGGAAATGATAACGTGAAAAGCATTGATTCAAACTACATGTACAGGGGTTGGACAATGAAACTGAAACACCTGTCATTTTTGTGTGTGAGGTTGCAAGGCTAAATTAGAGCTAATATTGTTAAGCCACTTTGGGATGTTTTGGAGGAACGAGTCGGGAAACATTTTCTTTGACCAGCATTAGGTAGTGACCTGAATGGCTTATCCCTCTGTCCACTGTGCAGGACTTGTATGTCATTCCCAAGACGAATCGACACTGCATTGGCCACAAAAGGAGGCCCTACACCATGCTAATAAATTATTGTGGTCTAAAACCAGGTGTTTCAGTTTCATTGTCCCACTGTTTCATTGTCCCATTGTAATAAAATATATACTGTATACTGTATATCCAGTTCCTTGCTATACAAAGATGAAGCTGGAGCAAATCAGATGAAAGCGTGTTCTCAGAGCCATCAGATGATCTTGCTAAATGAGGCAGTTGTCTTAGAAGAGGACCATCTGACTGTGGACCCCTCCAAAATCTCTATCAATCTTCTTACCTCCATTCCATCCCTCTGATATTGGTGCCATGGAGAAAACCTGCAGATTCTTGACCAAACTCTTTGTCTTCCCTTGCCTTTTTCTTTTGATTTCTCTGCAGGTTTATGTGCCACCACCACCAGAGACTTTTTTCATGATGGCATTGAGGATAGGTTGAAAGGGAACAGCAGGGTGAGATAATTGTGAAAACTATGCTTGCAAGAAGATATACATTAATATGCTCAGAAATATTACTTGTAAGTTTATTTACAAAGACGCTAGAAATTGGTCCCACAATCTTTCACTGTGTGTACTCCATTAAAGCTCCTTTATGGAGAGGCTTCCCTGGCTCCAAATGTATAAGACATATTGTTTAGAAGAAGCCTTGAATGCATCTTTACTCTGTTTGGACCATGTCCAAGTGTGTCAGCTTGTAGCCGTGGACATTTATGCCACACATTTCCATAATAATTAAGCAATCCCAGGAATGATCTCAACTCTGTAACATTCTTTGGAGCTGGTGTGTTTCTATGGCTTCTGCTTTGCTCGTCAATGAGTGAAGTGCATCAGTTCTGTATCTTAGATACGCCACGGAATCGTATAGAAATGCACATTTTGATTGATTCATTTCTATACTATTCTTATACCAGTGTTTTTATTTCCTCGTCTAATTTTTCTTTTTTGTAGGTTGCTGAGACAAAAAATATTGTCCAGAAAAGACACCTCTTTTGTTGATGTTTATTGTCAGGAGCTGTTTAGGGTTAAGAAAACCTCCTGGAAGGTCCCTGTTTTGATTCCCTTTCTGATTGGAAGGTCCCTGGTGTGATTCCCGATACCGTCAAGTCATGATACGTCTGAAGTGCACTTGGGAAATTCACCTAACCCCCGGTTTGAACTCCAGACTCAATAGCGTCTGCTAACTGCTCCGGGCACATGTGCTCACTTTTACATGTGTGTATATACAGTATGTGTGTTTCACTGCCCGCATGGGTTAAATGTACTAGTATC
>JAOUQT010000044.1:13624853-13640886 GCA_025769995.1 Xyliphius kryptos | reverse complement strand
GTGGGGGGGGGGGGGGGGGGGGGGGCTGTGCGTACTTTTGAACTTCCTTATTTTACATTTAACATTTTTTTTTTAAATGTAACTATGTTTGTTTCATCTTTATAAACTTTATAAGCATTTTGTCTCATGTATGTATTTAGTTAGTTATTTATTTTGTTCAATTTAATCGTTTTTTAATTAATTTGATTTGAAATGACACATTGTTTGATATCTTCAGTTAATGAACAAAAAAAATAGTAATTAAGAGAGATATGCATAGTAAATGCTTAAATGTATTTGTAAGTTCTTTTAAAGAAAAGAGAGAAATTAAAGTCTTTGACCAGTAATGCTTATATATTCAAGACATAATCAATGCCTCAGCATATAAACCTTCCTATATTTATTCCAAACATAATGTTGCATGATGCATCTTTTTGCTTTTAATAATTATGTTTAATAGCATGTGTTTTTCATTGCTCTTTAGTGACTGAGAAAAATTTCTTGGAAGGAGAGACGGGTCTAAAGATTGTTCAGACAGGAGTTGGAGAGGTGGGTTGCTTTTTATTTTTGGCTATTTTCTAGTTAACTTCAAGGGTTACTCATTTTCATACGTTATAACTAACAGAACTGCTATTTTGATTAATTTCTTTATTTGCAAGCCTTTTCATTTTAAATGGTGTGGTAGCATGGTCGTAGGTTTCTAGCTATCAATCTGAAGGTTGTGGGTTCAAATTCTAGATCCACTGAAGTTACCATTGTGGGTCCTTGAGCAAGACTCTTAAACCTTATTGCTCCAGGGCTGCTGTATCAACCCTGTGTTCTGATTCTTGTAGGTTGTTTGGATAAGAGCATCTGCAAAATGAATAAATGTAAATGTAACGTAATTATTTGTCATTAGCCATGTAGCAGCTGTTTAACCTCTTACTAGGTACAATTCCAAATAAAACTTCTGGTATGAAATATGTGGACTTGTTGGACAGAAATCAGTTGCTTCTGTCTTTTTTAGGTCATTATTAATTCATATTAGGGTGGTTTAATATCACAATTATTAATATTTTTGCTCGACATGCTACACAACACTTTAATGCATTATTTTATTGCATATATTTTAATAATTACAACAGCTCAGGTGTGGGAAAGGATATCCACCGTTTGATATATTTCCCTCTGTTTAAGATCTGTCAAGTTTTTAATCTCTGTTTGATTAGAATGATGCATTATTTTATAATAGAACATATCTTGTAAGGCTCAAAATGCTTTACAGTTAATTACAAAAAAGAAATATAGATGTATGATTGTTGTTTTAACATGTATTTTATATAGTTAAAGCAGGCAGAACTCTTTTTTTTAAGTTGCGGAAATGTTCAGTGCATCCCATTACTAGTACATCATAAGCAAGAAAACTTGTGTAAACTATGCCACTGACTTTAAGCTTGTACATCAGTGAAACACAATAAAATCACATTTACTTTTTGCGCATTGTACATATGTACATTAAGCTCATGCTTCCTCCTTCGACACCATCCCATTTCTCCCGCCTAAAATCCTGTATTTTTCCCCTGCTGCTCCTCATTTCTCTCAGTAACTCTCTTTCTCTCAATACGTACCGTGCCATTTTCTACTTTGCCATTCTTTTCAGTCCTTCTCTTTTTTGTTACCTCTGCCTCTGACCCCTCCCCTGTTCTCTACCCCTAGCTCCCCCTCTCGTCTCCCATGGCCTTTGTGTTCACCGTGCATATTCAAGCATTTGTCTCTTCATTGCTCTCACTCTCCTTTCAATATGTACAGCTGTTGTGGACCCTTGAATGCATTTGAAGGTCTTTTGTTGCATCCGGCTGCTCATATTTTTAATTATTCGACATTGTTCTGTTGGAAGCAATGACACTCACCCTGCTTTGAGATGTGTAATGTATGAATGATTGTGTATGTGTGCATGAACGCATGTGTGCATATGTGTTTGTGTGTGTGTGTGTGTGCGTGCGTGCGTGCGTGTGTGTGTGTGCTTATCCATGTGTGTCCTTCTTTTGTGTCCTATCCTTCGTTTTTCTGTCTTTCTCTTTTTCTTGCCTCAGTAATGAGACCTGGTTGCACCTGCCTCTTTTTTGTCTCTCCATTATTAGGGCCAAATCCTCTTCTGCACCTCCCCACCTCCACCCACTTGCTCACTTTTCCCTCTCTCCCACTCTCTCTTTATCTCTCTCACTCTCTCTCTCTCTCTGCATCATTACTGAATTGAATTGAATTCATCTTTGCGATTTGTTATTTGGCTGAGCTGAACCCCCTGCAAACCTCTATGAGATTATCTAGCAATCTTGTTAATTGTGCACTCTACTAAGTCTTGCACTTTACAAATGCTTTACATGCAGAGAAACAGCTGTGCTTTTTTATTATCTATTTTTATAAAGACAAACATTTATCAACTGCTGCACCCATTAATTTATTTATGTAATATAATTAATGTGTTGCCCTCAGCCATTGTTTAAAATAGATTCTGATTAAATTATATCTCACGCTTATTTTTGTCTCTTCATGATTGAGGCACCTGTTCACTGGTGTGTTTTGTTATCTGTTCATTCTAAAGATGCAATGCTTTCAAAACCAAATAGTGGAGTTCTTTTTTGCTTTCCTGTACCACATTTCTTTTCTCATTTGGGCCTGTTCTATCCGGGGCATCTCTGTGTCAACCCCCCTCTGTCTTCAGCCCATCAGTAACACGTGGAGCGGTTGCCATGGCAACCCTGTTTGATGTGACATAAGTAGTTGAGGTTGAATGGAGGTGGGAGGTTACGGGGCCTTCGGCTTCATATGGGACAGACACATCTCGGACGGGCATGTTTGCTTCCCTCCTTTTTCTTCCTCATTCTCAGAGAGTTCTTCTGCATTTTTCCCACCTTGGTTAAAAATACCATCCTCTTTCAAGACAGTGGCGCACAGTCTGATGCTGTATTAGCCCAGACCTCCCACAGTTTGTCCACTTGGGATGGATTAGTGAGTTTTAGCTCCAGTTGTGGAATCAGGATGAAGGACCGCTGGCCATCCACTTGTTTTTTTCAAGCCAGTTTTATCTTCACTTACTACACAGAAGCTCTCACACAAGTCTTGCATGCGTTTGAAGCCTTAATTTTCTTCTGCTGCTCCAGCTTCAGGCTCAGGTAGGCCGTTTTAAAATATTGGATGATATTTGAGGTGTTGTGATTTACTGAGGTGTTATGATTTGTACTAAGTTGAAGTAATAGTTAACATAAGAAAATATAAAAGTAATCAGAGAATCGGCAGATGCTGCTGCTATAGGATTAAAAACGAGCATTTCACATTCTGCTTTTTTTTTCTGCATCATGTTTGCTCGTGCGAATCCATCCATAAGTACAACTGAAATACACTAAAACAGAAAGAGTTTACACAATAGGAGTTATATAACAAAGAGAGTAATGAATAGTTTGAAAATGCATTTTGTGTAATGTGTAATTGATTTATATTTATAAGGTAAAGCTTGGATCTGCTCAAACATCTCAGTCATAAATTATTAAGCAGCACAAATAGTCCACCCCCATTTACTCTGATTTATAACACCAATTAGATGTCCAACCACACCTTCATGAAATGTTAAGTAATGACCTGTTTGCTTATAGTCAGTTTTTACAGCATTAAGTGTGAAAAGCAGCAGGACTATACATATATTATTTTGAATTACTTAAATAGTAAATATTCATTTAATTTTGAAATGATGAATCCAATTTTGTAGGAATCTATATTCATTTTCTTTTTCTTTTATTAATTAAATAATTCATTTATTCATAAATTAATTTTATTTAACTAATTATGTATATTTCCAACATATGAGCTCTCTTTCTCACTCTCTCTATCCCTCTGTGTTTCTCTCTCTCTATATCTGTCTATCTCTCTCTGGAAGTGTGTGTCTGTGGGTTTACATGGTTGTTTACATTCCTGAGAGACAGAGACTGATTCAGGTTTTCAAATTTGAACTGAAGTACTGTCAATGCATCTTCCATCTCAGACAGTGATGTCAGGTGGATTGGTTGCTGTAGTAACAGACAGAGCAGCCTGTATGAATTAGATGATGTAATGCGTTTGTATCAGTTTCAGGTAAAATTGAGCTACTGGCTTTTAGTAGAAATCAGAAGAACTGACATGAAGCATCCATAGTGATTGAGTGTCCTGTTTCTATGCAGATGCATATTTTAATTCATGTAAACATACACATATTCAATATGTTTGTTATTTTTCTTACAGAATATGGATGAAATCTTATTCTACATCACACTTTAATGATGGTCTCACAATATTAGTTTTTTTTACAATGTACTGTTTTCAATCTGCATTCAGATTTTAGTAAATAGATAGGAGAAAATAGATTACTTTTTATTTGCTACATTTCACAGGACATTATATAGCAGCAAGGAATTTGACGAGTCATGTACTCAGCATTTCTTCCATATAATTAAACAGTGCAATCAAGCTGGTGTAAATCTAGCTTCTCAGATTGAAGGTGTGAAAAAAAAAGGAAAAAGATTTGCTGAGTACTGACGGCTGGCCCACGCTTCGTGTCTGCAGCTATCTGTCTTTTGTAATGCAAATAGTAAGGCTGCTGCTGTATTAAGACCTGCAATCAACCAAAACACATATACGTATACACAGGCACAATACGTGTGTACCCTTTTAGGAGCTAAGGTTAAAGGATGCAGTCGAGGTCAAAGGGCGTTGTGGGGGATGGTCTAAAGGTCCTGGGACTCTGATTATTATTCTTTTAATTCTCAAAGAACAGCTGTTAGCTTTGACTTAACTTAAGCAGGGCCAGATTAAATTATAATATTGATAACACCTTTTTAGTATGAGTGACGCAATACCATCCTTAAAAACAATATTTTAGTTCTCTATACGACTTATGCATATCATCATATCCCACTTATATCACACAAATTGTGAATTTGTAAGAGTCTATGTGCAAAATATATAAATTAATTTTCTGTTGTGCTTTAATGAAAATCTTTATATATTTAATAGATCGGCACTGATAACTCCCAAGTAAGTTACTTAATCATTTAATAATATTATAAAGCAAATTCTGATTAATACAAACTAGGTGAAACTGCAAGCATTCTTATTAAAGTTTGGTATTGTTTATTTTGGAGGAATTTTTTGGGACACTGATATGTTTTTTATTCAGATTTTGGTTGTGTGTATAGAAAAACAATCAAAACTTATTTAATTGTGCTAAATATCAGGTATTATATTAGTGTACTGCTATTTTAGGCATGCAGCAGTAATTTTAAGCTAATGACAGGTTAACACCTATAAGCTGCTGTGACAGATTTTTACATATCATGTTCTGTTTTTTCCTTTACCCTCCATTGCGATGGCTATGGTCTGACCACATTCACGCTGTACCATTGGACCCTTTTACTTGTTCCCTCACTCCTTCTCTTCTCTTTGCCTCCTCATGTCTCTGTCTGGTCCTCATAGACCCTGGGGGGCCTTTGTGCTCATGTCCTGAACCAGCTCATTTTTCCTCTCTGCATTCTGAAAGCCTGTCACTCTTCCTTTTGGGGGCCCCTCTCGAGTAGCAGGTGAGGTGCCCCACACCCCATCCCCTCTCCCTTCCCCCTTTTTCATTGTCCCTTCGTCCAGTTGCAGGCTGCCCATCCCTGCTACCCCCTTTTCCACACCCCATATCCACTCTCTGGAACATTCTTTAGGCTTTTCAGAAGAGAAAGAGACAATTTTTTCTAATGAAGAAATGAACGAAAATGCAGGCTGGGAAAGCTGAGGCATTAGAGTAGAAAAATAGGGGAGTGTGAAAGGAACTGAGAAGGGTAGAAGGAGGTTCGGTTGGTGAATTAAAAAAAAAGTAGTGCTACAAAGTAGGGAAGCTAATAATGCCACTGTGTTTCTGTACTGAGGCAGAAGGATGTATTCTCACTTGTCCCTCATTACCAAATCAGTATTAACTATGTATGCTGTCCTGCTGTTGGATAGGCGTTAGCACATTTTGGAATAAAAGCTGCTTCATGTTTAGCTAAGGTGCTGTTTTAGTTTGGTTTAATCGTAACTCATGATGGGATTTATTATCTCGATTCATTATAGTCACTTACATATACAGTGTAATGGATCTGTGTGTTTTTTTATCTGAAGGTGTGGTGTTTTGTGTGCTCAGTGAATGCTGTTTCTCAGAATTTTTTTTTACATAAATCTGTCAGTTAATAAAAGTAAATTGTGAAGTTTAAGATTAACAAGGTACCAACAAATAAAATCTCTCCAAAAGTTTTTAGCATTTATTGTCTTTAACAATCCATGGAACAAGAGAACAAATGACATTAAATGGAATTTAATTCAAATTATATTGTTTAGTATTGCAATTACAAACAATTTATTTGTCAATAAAATTGCAAAGTAATAGTTTTCACTTTCATAAAACATGTTATACTAAAGTATTAAGCATTTATTGGTTATTGTTCTTGGAATCTGTTGATCTGTTCAAGAATTTGGTAACCTGAAATCACCACTGTTTAAGGTTAAAAAGATAAGGGTTTATTTTTCTGTTTGCAAAACAGATGCTCTACTAGCCCCATTTGGTTTGTTTCCTTAAATAGTACACACATTTGTCAATGTAATCTGCAGCAGTGCAATGTTTACTTTTAAAAGAGGCCAAGTTTTAATTTGCTAAATGAAAAAAATACATTTAGAAAAAATTTATTTTTTCTAAAAAATTTCCAAATAAAATGCTCAGTCAGTCATTCAGACATTTGGGATCACCCACAAATAGCATGGCTTTTTTCAATGAAAGATGTGTTTCTTGCCAAATGGTCTGAAAATGTTTGCTGAACAAAATTATTTTATAAAATAAAACTTCTCATTACATTACCAGTTTATTTATGACTCGACAGTAAAAAAGTAAATGATGACAGTAACTTCAGAAAGTGAAATTGTGTTTGAATAATTCCAACTTATCAGGTTTGACAAACCAGTCCTTATTAGCTTCATAATAACAATAATATTTTTGTTAGAAATAAATTAGTTACCATATTTTACACAATGAAATAATAACAGTTAACAGCTTATCTTTAAGACAGTAAATGGGGCTTTTTCATTTCATCTGTAAAGTTTATTGTATTTGTACTTATTTTATTGATTATTATTACCAGTATGCAAACACAAGAGCCACAAATTTCTTTAAGGTATTTGCTAAAATTTTAACACTCACCAACATGTATATTTTTGCAGTCACAATGCGCAATTTAAAAAAAAAAAAAAAACATAAATTAATATCAAAACAACATACTGCAATAAAACATATCTTACATAATGACAAATTTATTGAATGAAACCAAAATTGATGTATTATAGTTTGTCTTTTATTCTGCATCTTGTTAAATGAGTAACGAATTTAGTCAGTGTTTTTACCACTAACCTTTCACTTATGTCCTTCTGTTCTTTTCTCTCTTTCTCCCTCTATTTCACTCATTCTCTCCCTGATGGCCGTTGATTACACTGAGCTTTTTCTTGTTGCCATGGCAGCACCAGGCCGGTTCTCCCCTGCCGTGGCTCTCAGGCGCCATGGCAACATCAACTGGCAGGTTTTGGAGGCTTGGGGCCCGAACATCTTTCCCTCCCTCCCTTTTCTCTTTCTGCCCTTTCTATTCACCTCATAAAAAGCAGCAACCAAAGTGGATACCGCATCCATTAGAGTGATAGTGGGTGTTAATGATCTCTAGGTAATTTAGACTGAGGTTTTTCTTAATTATTAACTTGTTAATTGTGAAAGACAATGGGCTGGTGATTCTGCACAATTAATGCAGAAAGTTGAGCGGACTGGCACGTGGCGAGACGCGTGTGTGCGCGTGTGCATGTGGGTTGCCTAAGTAATTAGTCTCTGATGATGCCGCTGACATGCTGGTTGTTTACACAAACAATGAGATAGACAAAAGAGCTACAGAGCAAGCGCATGGGGGAGAAGCCACGATAAGTGTGCCAAAGAGACCACCCAAACACAGCCGTATGAGCACCCTCTCCTAGTAATCGCTAGACACATTTTACTTGGCTTTTGACTGTTAAATATATTAATGAATTATCACTAAGATGTTTAAAAAGTTTAGAGGCAAAGTTAAGCACAAATGGATGTTATCATTTCTTTTTCTTGTATTCTTATTCTTGTATTTACCTTTACAAACCTGAACGAAAATGTTTTGATTGATCAATAACTGTGGTTAAGTTAAAATATTAGTCATTTGTTCTCCTTCTTCCTGTTATTAATCTTTCTTTATCTTTCTTCTTAGAGAAGTGAAGGACGAGGGCTTCCCCAGGCTACACGGATCAATGATGGCTCGCGTGGCATCATTCTCACCATGGTGGCCATGGCATGTGTGGGTGTGGTGGTTTTGGTTGCCTTGACCATTGCCTGCCTACGACACCATGCTCGGCAGCTAGCATCAGGCAAGCTAAGCCTTGGACCTGAGGCTGGCACTGAGACACATTTTGATTACCAGGTGAGAGAGTCACACAAGCAGTACGTAATACTGGGAATGTTATTGTGTAAGGAATAATGACAGGATGATGCAGGTCTTAAATCAGTCTGTTAGGGTTTATATTGCTATAATGACTGAACTGCTGTCTTTTTCTCCCATTTTACATGGCTGCTTGTTAAATAAATCGACACAATATATGGAAATTTAAACAATATTACTGATGTAAATATGATTCTGTTGTGAAAACGAAGATAAAGTATTGTGTCCATAGCAACAGCGTATTATAAAAAAAACAGACCACTGTTACAATCAGTGCTGTGACTAAACCATCAGAATATACTGTCATTTTTTTTTATATTTTTTTATAGATATTACATGATACACACAATGATTGCTTATTTAATTTCTATGCTGCTTTTTTTTAATGGGGTTGCAGTTATGGGTGGGGTCATTATCTCGGTGCCAAAACATAATTCGGTTAAACAGTTCAAATATAACACTACACCACTGTGTTGTACTCTAATTTTTTATTCAATTAAAATTTAAATGCATTTTCAAGGTTAAAAAAACTTTATTTTTTATTTTCTGCCAAAAAAGTGAGTATTGATTTTTCTCTTTGCATTACAATGACCAGTTGACTGAATTTGCATTTTTCTCTTAAATGATAAACTACATTTACAGTAGATAGTAACAAGGAATATTAAATGTGTGTATCCTTACATGTTTAGGAGCTTTGTCGCCAGCACATGGCAGCGAAGTCATCATTTAGCCGTCCAGAGCCTGGTGGACGGAGGGGGACAGACACTTCACGAGTGAGCAGTGTATCATCGCAGTTTAGTGATGGACCCCAGCACAGTCCTAGCTCTCATAGCAGCACCCCCTCTTGGAGTGAAGAGCCAGCCCAGTCCAACATGGATATCTCTACTGGACACATGATACTGGTACAGCAATATATAACTCAAAAATATACTAAAAATTATAAACAAACTTCATGTGTCATGTGTTTCAAGACACTTAAGTTTATACTCTAGTTTCTTCAAAATAGCCCACCTTTGCTCTGATTACAGCTTTGCATACAGTTGGCATTCTAATTAATTATACTAATTAACCCTTATAGGCACACCTGAAATGAGTAAAATATTTTAGTTAAAAATCTTTATGTAGTAAATAGTGCAATGTGTTCAAAACAAAATAACTTAAAAATGATCAAAATGGGCTTAGTGATTAGCACGTTCACCTCTCAGAGCTGTGGATTCCAGGTTCCCTGCTTAAAATTATCATGTTCTCCCGTAACCGCATGGGTTTCTTCAAGGTTGTCCGGTTTCCTCCCAAAGTCCTTAAAAATGGATTCCAGGTAAAAATTGAATGCTATAAATTGCCCAGTATAGTGTGTGTTTGTGTGTGTGGATGTGTGAGTAAGTGTGTGCCCACCAATTGGCGCCCTGTCCTGGGTGTATCTACCCAGTGCCCGAGATGTTCTCTCCTAAATGGGCATGGAGAACCCCACCACGACCCCAGTAGAGGAATAGGCGGAAGACGATGGATGGATAATCAAAGTGGAAAATCAAATGACAGACTGGTCCAACTTCATAGGAAACTTCTCAAAACAAGTTAAAATGAGGCTCAGTAGTGTGTGTGTGTATGTGTGTGTGTGTGTGTGTGTGTGTGTGTGTGTGTGTGTAGAACATCGAGTTAAAGGTGGAGGTGGAGTCTATGAAGAGAGACCTTGCAGAGAAACAGGAACTCCTTGTATCTGCATCGTGAGTTCTGGTTCCTCCATCCTCATGTCTTCATGGCAGCATGTGATCAGTTTTGTTTGTATGATGGAATTGTGATGTGTGTGTGTGCAGTAAAGCCCTGGAGAGTTTATCTAACAGAGATTCAGGAGAAGGGTTTAGGGATCGGACTCAAAGGGAGATGGACGCACTCCGAGAAGCCTTCAACACCAGAATCAGAGAACTGGAGGAGGTACTGTGTGTGTGTGTGTGTGTCAGTGCGGGTCCAACCTGCTGTTAGTACCGTGGTTCTATAGTTCTGTTTACAGTGTTGTTTCAGTTCTTCGGGTGGGCGGGGCCGTGTTTTATTTAAATGGTTCTGTTATGTTTCACTCGTCAGTCCTTGCGCTGTGCGGAGGACGAGATCCAGAAGATGGCCTCCATCGCTGAACAGGAGAAGCTGAGGAGTCTGGATTTAGAAAAAGAACTCAAGGCAGCGCACCAGTCTGGACCCTCAAATGGGTTTGGTTCCAATTTCACCCCTGAGCAGGTTCTCCAGCTGCAGCAGGTTCTCCAGGAGAAAGAGCAGTGAGTTTATTATCAAACCTGCATGAATTCTGTAAACATAAAGATAAGTGTGAAGGGGGTTCAGGAACATCACTGGTGTACATGCTACCTTTGGGTCTTATGGCACCTTCAGAACCCTGGAGCTGAATGCGTCACTCACACAGCAGCGTTCTGACTGACACAACAGCGTTTCAGAACATTGGGTTTGGGTCGGCAGAAAGTAAACCTGAGGCTCGAACAGAAGCAGCGGCTGTTCCCACGCTGTTCCCACGCTGTTCCCACGCTGCTCTGATGTCTGTAATGTGTTCCAGCTGAGTCTGGAACCTCCACATTGATTGATCGTCTGGATGGTTCTGCTCCGTTTCATTTCTGGTTAATTAAGTCTCTGATGTTAATGAGACGGATTTCTGTTAGAACTGAGTTGTTACTACATTTTAGTATTTAGAACTAATACTGCTGCTTTAAATGACTCACTGATTCACTTTTAGGTTGAAGCTTTATGTCTTTGACTCCTGAGTGTGTTTTATTGGAGCTGGAGTTCTCGGGTGGTAATCACTTTTGTTCATACAGTTTAATCCAGCAGCTCCAGGAGAATATCACAAAACAGGAACCTGCAATCAGAGGTCCAGATGAGAGCGGTCCAGATGAGGTTGCTCCGCTTCATGCCCTCATTGGGCAGAAGGACCTAAAACTACAGGTCAGTGTCAGTACTGTGAAACAGGAAGCCTTTAACCTCCTCCGGCCTCCTCTTCCTCCTTTGGGATGTAGATGATGGAGCACCTGAGTGGATCTCAGATGGTTGTTGTTTTTGTTGTAGGTTCTTAAAGAAGAACTGAACCGCATGAAGGAGGAAGCAGAAAAGGAACATCAGGTCAGAGATACGAGTTACTCACCCATCTCTCTCTCTCGCTCTCACACACACTCACACACACACACACACACATTGAAGGATCTCTAGTTGATCTACAGTTTGTTGAAGGATATCAGAGCTACCATAAATAAACCCACCCAGACATGGGGAGAACATGATAAACTCCTCTCAGAAAAGACATTGTCATCCCTGTGATGATGTCGCTCTGACATCACCGATTAATAATGACTGATCCTGCTCTACATCTGACCTTCTGCTTCCACTGCTACATCAGTGTCCCAAATCACTGGATTAGTGTGTGTGTGTGTGTGTGTGTGTGTGTGTGTGTGTGTGTCGGGGATTAAAGGCTTTAGCTGTTTCTGTGAGCTGAACCTAAGAGCAGGAAAACAGGGAGTGCAGGGTGAGCGTTCTAGTGAGGGAATATTTTGTGAGTGGATATTTTTGGGATCGTGGTTCTGATTCATGTTTTCCTGGCGGTCTGTTCTGAGTCGGACCGTTGTGTAAACTGTACTCTCTGAAGTCTCCTCCTGTTTTCTGACGGGGTGTGATGAGGGAACCGTGCCGTGTTTGCGGTTCCGTTGTTCCGGGCGTGCGGTGCCGATGGTTGTTCGGTGCCAGCGGTCGCTCGCGGCCCGCCGTGGTTCTGTCCCACATTTTGGAGCACAGCCTCCAGCGGGACGGCGGATTGGAGTTGATCTGTTCTAAGTGCGTGTTCCTGCTGGAGCGTGTGATGCAGTGTGATGTCACCGCTGACGACCTGCGGAACACGTACACGGCGCGAGTGCGCCGCCTGCAGAGTGAGAGAGCGCGAATCAGTCTGCACATTAAACACAAGTACTGGCAGAACAACCCACGAGAACGCGGTGGGATCGGGGACTGTGGAACCAGTAAACCCAACCTTAAACAACAGCAAACGGACGGGATAGGTCCTCCAGTCTCTCCAGCACTACAGCTACAACGTAAAGCACAGCTGGGAGTCATGGAGACGAAGCAAAGGTCAAAGGTCGCTGCTTTTCCTACATGCACCGGGACCTGTCAGAGGTTTAGAGAGACCCCGCCCAGATCTAGCATGGCTACCATTCAGAGTGGGCGGAGCTCAAAGTGTACACAAATCCAGAACGTCCAGATGAAGGAAGGAAACGTTTTGAGACACGGAGTCTCCTTGGGGAGGAGCCAAGGTTCTGTTTCCATGGAGATGCTGCTGCTGGTGTGTCGCTATCTGAAACTCTTGCTGAGTGTTAGGCCCCGCCCACTGCCGCGGTGGGCGGGAACAAAAATTCCCATGGTTTTAAAGCAGAGCAGTGACCACATTGATGAGGTCAGACAGAGGTCACAGAGAACCATAATGGAACTGGAGGCGGAGTTTAATGATGAGTACTTAACATTCAAACATGAGGTGCTTAGCAACGTGTGTGTGTGTGTGTGTGTGTCTGTGTGTGTGTTTGTACACATTATAAAGTTGTGTGTGTGTGTTAATTGTAGTTGAGTGTAATGAAGCAGGAGGACCTGAACTCTCTGCAGCAGATGATCAGGAAGCTGAATGAGGATCTCCTCTCCACCCAGAAGAACGGCCAGGTTCTGCAGCAGCAGCTGGAGGAGAGGAACCTGGAGAACAAGGTGCTTTATTTAGAGGATCAGGGTTCGATCGCTCACCGTTCTAAAGACTGAAGCTGTTACACTTTACTTTTAAACTGGAGACTGAAGTGGAGACTTTACTCTGTTTGTGGTTGAGTCATTTATTAACACCTCCCTCATCTTTTAACTGCAGAACGTTTGTGCACAGCTGGAGGAGACGGAGAGTCAGCTCAATTCAGAGAAGAAGAACGCTGTGAAACGGGACAAGACCATCCAGGGTCTGACGTCTGTCCTGAAGGAGAAGGACAAGCAGGTCTGTACTATCATCATCATCGAGCTCTGCACACTGTACTGCTCACTGTATTACAGTTCTGTTCTACAGCAGAACCCAGTGAGGATATTAAACATGAATGACCGAGTCGGAGAACAGTGTAGGGTTTGTATGTTCTCCCTACACCAGGAGCTAGTAGCAAATTGAACATAGCTCTGTCCTCTGAGAAGACCCCTTATAGTACTGATTGATTCTCTCTCTCCTCACAGCTGGAGGAGCTGTATGGTAATCTGGAGGATAAGGATGAAGCGTTATCTAAAGCCAGAGAAGCTCTCCACAAAGCTCAGCTACAGAAGTACCAGGTACGTTGAAGAGGAACATAAAGAACGTGTGAATATGATGGTCAGGACACCTGCACCACACAAGAGGGGTTACTGTTTACATAGAACAGATTAGGAATATCTCACTGTGATGTCACGTTCTCACCTGAACACGGTTCTCCAAACTGCTTCTTGTGCATGATTGGGGAGAATTTTTGGGTTCCACCCAGGGGTTTACATAAACCTTCGAGCGCTGCTGATGGGCTAGCACCGTATTGATTGATGGGGCCCGGCCCGTCATGAGGATCGGAACCAGTTGAACTGTCTGGTGCATTCAGGGCCAAAGTCCTCCTAGTTGTAACGCCTGTTCACGTAAAACGATCACATTTCCAGATGTCATAGATGGACGTGGTGATGTATTGAGACGTGTATCTTTTACTGCCGCTGTTTTTTTACTTTTCTGAGCGTGTACAGACACATTGGTTTTGTTTACAGAGGGTTTTTTGGGCATTTAGTCTGCAAGCTGTTTGCTGAAGACAATTCAATGATGGACATGGATTACTGGAACCATGTTCTATGGTCTGATGGGACGAAGATTAATTTGTTTGGTTCAGATGGTCTCAATGTTGGGATTGCCATGGTCTGGAGCAGCATGAGTGCAGCAGGTGTTGGGGTGTTCCGTTTGATATATATGCATATGATCCCCTCTCTGCCTCTGGAATCTGGGTCGCAGGGAAGTCTTCTAACAAACACAACGCTAAGACAACCACTGCTTTATCGAAGAGGCTGAAGGTAAAGGTGATAAACTGACTGAGCATGACCTAAACCCAGCAGAACATCTTTGGAGCATCCAGGCAGAAGGTGGAGGAGCACAAAGTCTCGAATAGGATTCACAAGCAGTGGACTGCTGCTGGAGTCAGCGCTCCAAGAACCACCGCGCACAGACGGATCCACTCACCTGGACCACTGGACTGTTGCTCAGTGGTCCAAAGTCTAGTTTGCATATCTTTTGGAAATCAAGTACCAGCGTCTGGAGGAAGAGAGGAGAGGCACAAAGTCCAAGCTGCTTGAGGTCCAGTGGGACGCTTTGGTTTGAGGTGCCTGGTTGTATTTTCTTCTTTAGATTTTGACCTGCTGTAGAATTCTACTTCAGTTCAGTTTGTGGATCAAAGCCAAAAACAGTAGAACTCAAACGGACGATCTACTCTCACCCAACACAAACACGTTACCCATCAGTGTGAACTGTTACCAGTGTAAACTCGGGACTAGTTCTGCTGTGGGACTGGTCCTGCGCTCACAGGGGTGCTCACAGTTTTTCAGCCTGGGAGAAACATTTTCATCGTGAAAAGTTGGCATATACGCACAATATTTAACTTCTTTTACGTTTGTCATTTTAACTCCAAAAACCTTGAACACTCATTGGTCAGGACGAGGAAATCATTTTGGTTTCCTGTTGGTTATTTTATTATAGCAGAAATCAAATGACTTAACTGAACGCCGACTCTACAAACGATGGTGAGAACGCAGGCACTGCTCGCCACACTTCCTGTTGGTTTCCGTTCAAATTCTGCTGTTAAAAAAAAACATGGTATAAAAACAAAGAGCCGTTTTGTCGAATAAGTGAACAAAGTACATCATCAGCCCACGTCTTGGTTACGAGCACGTTGTGTATAAAGTGCGTGCTCTCACGTGCAAATAACGTCATAGTACATCTGTGTGTGCGTCATGCTTATGCTTAGGCTGTACGTTGTAACATACGTAAGTGAATATTGGAAGCCAGAATCTCTGTATCTGTTGTTCTGATTGGTCGTCCTGCAGGGGAGTGAGGAGCAGCAGGTGCTGCTGCAGTCCCAGCATGCCGAGCTGTCCCGTGTGCAGGCAGAGGCTCAGTCGTTTCTGATGGAGCTTCAGAGGCTTCAGAGGACCCTCAGCTCCAAAGACGCCCAACTGGAGCTGCTGCAGCACGACCGCGTTCAGCTGGAACAGGAACTGGAACTGTTACAGCAACAGAAGAGGAGAGGAGACAAGAGCATCAACGTACACACACACACACACACACACACACACACAGATTGTGAAATGAACATAGCCATATATGATCAGTTTGATTAATCAGGATGTTTTAATAAACACAGAGTGATTACAGTAATAACTGGAACCTGGAATCCATGCAGGTGTATTTATTGTGTGTGTGTGTGTGTGTGTGTGTGTGTGTGTGTGTGTGTGTGTGTGTGTGTGTGTGTGTGTGTGTGTGT
>JAOUQT010000044.1:13497066-13508026 GCA_025769995.1 Xyliphius kryptos | reverse complement strand
GTTTGCTGTGTCTGTCAGCACAGTGTCCAGAGCATGGAGCAGATACCAGGAGACAGGCCAGTACACCAGGAGACATGTGTTCTCAACGCATTCCACTACTAAATAATGATTTTCAGATAAAAAATATATATATTATTCGTTGAGATCTACGATGTGTTATTTTAGTGTTCCCTTTATTTATTTTTTTAGCAGTGTATATTACAATAATACAAAGGTCAAAAAAATATATATACAAAAGGTAAAATAACCGTATGGCTTGTATTTGTGGATTTTGATTTGCAAGGTATGAAATACAGTTAAAAATAGTTTGCAGGGTTTACATTTTTGAATATCATTTCAGAAGCCAAATCTTTTTGACCCTTATTTGACTCCATAATAAGTAAAGCAGTGCTGTAGTCTCATTTAAACCCTATCAGTGACACTGCTGGGATAGGGATGATGCACAAACCAAATAATACCCGCTCTGTGGCCATTTGTACTAGTAGTCTTGCATTAATAGTAAGTTAAAAGATTTGTTTTTTATTCGCAGGCTTTTATATTTACAGCCACTGGCAGACACTCGTATCCAGAGTGAGCTACAGAGGTGGCAGTAATATCATTTTAGTAATTAAGATTTAAGCACCCTGCTAACAGGCACAGCGGTGGCAACTTTGCAGTGGTAGCATTCAATGAATCCTCTTCTGGGTTGTACTTTATCTTTAGCAGAGAGCCACAATAGGCATAAACGATTCTTATGATCAGCCGTAAAATTGAGAGGGTCACAACAAATGAACCATTAGCAAATGTAACTCATTTAACCCCCTCTATCCTGAACAGCAGTCCAAAGTACCCACTTGACCACCACTGATCATTCGCACTGTGAGTCCAAGTGCCATGGGTTTTGGGGGTTTTAATACCAGCTTTGCTTTATTTGTGCGGCTGCTCATCTGTTTGTTTCTCTTCATGTGTTTCAGATTTCAGGATGTTGATTTGGATAAATACACAATCTGAGAAAGCAAATCAATTATTTTAATAAAGTACACTATATGTTCCTTAATGCATGCTACCAGAACCTAAACATTTATTTGTATAGGAATTAACTTTGGTGGTTTGCATTTAACATTATGAAATAAGTAAAAGTCTAAAACCTAAAACCCACCACAAAGATTAGCTCAAATGATTATGTCGGTGCTTTAGGAAACATTTTAGGCTGCTAGTCTCAATGATAAAGGCGACATAAATGTTTCCTCGTGGTGCAATTAAGCAGACTTCCTCTCTTCCTTGCTCAGTTTGTGTGTTTATTTTTGTTGTAAAAGCTAAGGGCTCATATAATGCCAAGAGGATTAGACCGCTAGTAAGCTCCAGAAGGAAAGAACTTTTATTGTTGCTTCTCATTTTACAAGACATGCAGCCAAAAAAAAGCTAGGTTCAGCGTGCGTTTCAGTCTTTTTCTGATAATATTAGGAAATCTAGGTCTCTCAACTCTGAAGATACATGGTGCATCATTTAACCAGGATTAGCCAAGAAACACAAACTCGGCTAATGTGTAACTGGTGTGCTAATGTGGAAAGCATCTCAAATTGAACACGTTCTGAAGACTTGCAGCTTCTATTAAAGTGTTTAGCAGGAGGACATCTAGCCAACTTCGAAAAGCTGAAACATCTTGTTCTGTATACAAAACTGAGGTGAAATCCAACCATCCTTCCTCGAGCCTGTAAACAAACATCGCATTGTTTAAATCCACAAACTGTTATGTCGTATTAAAGCCACTAGATGGCACTGTGTATTTAAGGCGTCTTTGTTGTTCTTTCTGGTTAATATGAAATTAATAGCAACTGATTAAAAGTCGTTTCACTTAATTTGATCAACTTGGAGCACAATAACAGAAACGCCATAAAACCGTTGGGTAGGTTTTTTTTTTAATGATGCAAAGCAGTATTTTGTATAAGGTGCCACGTGACTTCTTTAAATAGCGATATTGACTTTTTTGACTTTTGAATCAGCTTTATTTCAACTAAGGCAAAATAAATAGCGATATTGGGAATAGTGCGAACAAACAGAATTTTGAGAAGTACCTCTAAAAATCAAACACCAAGCTACTTATGGGTTTTCATACTAATGTAGGTCTTTTTCAGTTCTTTAAAAGAAAACTAAAGTATGTGGAAGACGATAAACTCATTATTGCAATGATTGCTCCTCATGTCATTTATAAAGTAAATTAAAGCTGTCTCACACATACACACACCTACCGAATAGTTCCTGCAAGTCTTTTCCGTTTACTTATTTCTGAGGTCAGACACTGATGATGGATTTTAGTTTAAGTTTATCTAGATTATAAATTTTAAAGTGGCTTTGGAGGAGCGAGTTAGGAAACATTTTCCTCCACCAGCATCACATAGTGATCTGGCCACTATCCTGCAAGAAGAATGGTTTAAAATCCCTCTGACCACTGCGCAGGACTTGTATATGTCATTTTCAATATGAAATGATGCTTTATTGGCCTCAAAAGAAGGCCCTACACCATATTAATCAATCATTGTGGTCTAAAAGCAAGTGTTTCAGTTTCATTGTCCAACCCCTGTATGTCTACATACCAATACAAAAATGTAAGGCCTCTCAGTCAATAATAAAGCTTAATACTTAATATGTGATCTTACGTATGTGTATGAAGTTTTTAATAATTCCAATCGATACCAAAATGTCCAGCCCAATCTGGTGTTGCCTTATCCACATTGTAGACCAGATCTGCCCCTATAACTTCTATCTCTTTGGGTCTTATAAAAAGCTTCGCGTGGGACACATTTTGAAGATGACAAGAGTGTAATTTATGCAGCGAGAGCATGGTTACGTAAACAGGGCAAGAGCTGGAACTGACAGAGAATCCACTTGTTTCATGCTGGTGTAGGTCGGAGAGGTTGGTGGAGACTGTTGTCTTTTTTAACTGGTGTGAATAAGTATATTTAAAGAATAAAATGGCATAATATTTTAACAACCTCAGTACTATTGTCCAAAATGCATGACAAGTTGTGCATGTATGTGTGTGTGTGTGTGTGTGTGTGTGTGTGTGTGTGTGTGTGTGTGTGTGTGTGTGTGTGTAGCAGTGTGTGGGATTTGGTGTTTTTATTTAGACCTGATGTTGCTCCAGTGATTGACTACTGTAAATATTCTGTATATCATGGAGAACAGTAAAGTGTGCAACACGTGTGACAAGTACATGAAAAGTTGTCCTCACAAGTGTTTACCGTTTTGACAGAAAATATTTACTCATCTAGAACCAAGAAAAATGACAACATTTGCAGCTTAAAGACATCCTGGCACATCCAGTCATCTCTTGTTGCTCATGCCAAAATGATGTTTGGAATTCTTTGTGAATTCTAAGAAATGACTGAAAGACATATCCTCATGTTGTATTGTTATCCAGATCAATGACTTGTGAAGTAAATACTCTGGTGAGAAATGGCACAGTTGTTAGATTGATCTAAAACCCATTGCAATTCCACAAACTTTCCCAATAGTCACTATTAGCAACACCTACATACCATCAGCATGTGACAAGTTGACAAATATTTTCCCTAGAAATGATCATTAACAGAAACAATAGCATGAAGCCATGGGGGAATAGTGCATTCAGATAGTAATGGGAGACAGAGCAGTGGAAAGGATTTTGATCTGTCAGACTGATCATCGGTCCGTTTCCTCTTTTAAGGCTTTGATCCCCATGTCAGATGTTTAGGCAATTGAATTTGTGTTTAATTACATCAAGGTGGTGCCGGGCTAGTTGCCACACAATTCAACATTTCGTCACAACTCCCTCTGGCAAGACGTTGCCTGTCAAACTACTCATTAAATAGCAAGGCTGCTGCAGGCTCCTCTCCTGTCGGTGCCATGTGCAGCTGTTTGCTTCAGGAAAGTGCGTCGAGGACGAACGTCAGAGTCGTTCTAAAAGAACACCCGCTTTCTGCTACTTTAGTTGCCATGGTTATGATGCTTTTCTTGGCAGCTGATGGTGCTTAGTTGCCAGTGCAGCCATGCAGTGCTAAAACGCACCAACCCATTCCTGTCCTCCCTTATGTACTCCCTGAGGAACTTGCAGTCCAAATACAGCTCCCGCTGTGCCAGGCTGACTGAACACACCTTCCTCCAATCCACTTAAACAAACCACACTTACTGAAAGGCACTGATTGGAGCTCCCGCTGCCAACAATCATCCAGTCAGAGTGAGGCGCAATCCCCATCCCACTGTGCCCTTTGCGCCTTAGATTATGTCCCTTTGTCCCCAGCATGCTTTGGCCTTGTGACGAACAGGTAAACAGCCGTCCTGCTGCCAGAACCGTATTTTTCAGCTTGGATGTTCTGGCTCATTTTGTCCCTCCCGGCAGCATTCCCAATTCAGCCATGCAGGGGCTGGGGACTTATCTCGGACTCAGAAGAGGCTTACAAACCTCCCGATTAAAGCAGCTGCCTTCCAGGTCACGATCAGCACTTAGAAAGAGGACAGTAGTTGCACATGGCAAGGCTCTCTCTCATAAACCTCTGCTGTGTTATCTCAGCATTGCCTATTATGACAGCAGCCATGCAGAGTTCATTAGCCCCAGTACTTCAACTAATCCAGCAGTGCTGAGCAGGATTATGGCAGCTTTATTCAGTGGGAGTTGCAGAACACAGAATACAGACACTTATTTAACCACCATCATTTTAAAGAACCAACTTGTGCTTAAATATACTTGGAGTGCTGCCATGTCAAAGAACTGCATTAATTGTAGGAATGGAATGCAAAAAATTCAGAGCACATAGAATGTTCACTGAGATCTGCACTTCACGGCATGTTCATATTCTTTTATTTACCTAGAAGAGTCATCAATACAAGGTAATTCAGCAAACACTTCACTAACACATTCCTGTGCCTTCTTTCACAAAAATGCATTTAGGCTGCAGCTTACTGTCAACTACAGTAAGTGGGAGAGTTTAGGAACATGGGGTAAATGTTAAGTCATCATCTGAATATGTATGATGCATAATAATGATCATATTTGCTGGACCGTCTTATAAATTTGTTTTATCTAATGTAAAATGAATGTAAGTGGAGAATTGTTAGTTGGTCTTCCAGCCAACCCAAGCAAGCCCATGTTACTCCACTACTCAACTTTCTTAACTAGCTTTCTGTAGCTGCCCACATTCAATACAAGGCACTGACTCTGGTTTACAGGATAATCTCTGGATCTGCTTCTTTCTACCTAATCTTTGTTTTTCAAAGATACACCGACTCATTCACTGTGCTTTATTGATGAATGTCGCTTGGTCCTTCAACCTCAACGTGTTGCCAATTCTTACACTATATCCTTTACTACTGCTAAGTAGAATGAACTTCCCAACTTTATCTGTAAAACAAAGACATTTATTATGTTCAGAAAAAATTAGGCAATTGAAACCCATCCATCCATTATCCTTTGCTTATTTCTCAACTAGGGTCACGGTGGGGTTCCTCATGCCCATCCAGGGAAGAACATCTCGGGCGCTGGGCAAATACAACCAGGACAGGATGCCAATCCGTGGCTGGGCACACACTCACTCACACACACTATACGCGGCAATTCAGTGCATTCAATTTACCTGGATTGCATGTTGTTTGGACTGTGGGAGGAAACCGGAGAACCTGGAGGAAACCCACGTGGACACGGAGAGAACAAGGAAACTCCACCCAGACCGGGACTTAAACCAGGAATCCCCAGCGCTGAGAGGCAAACGTGCTAACCACTAAACCACCCAATGCCCAGGCATTGAAACCAGGTCGGCAAATGATAAAGATTAGTAATATTGCAGTTCAGCTGGTTCCTTCTCAACTTCATGACTTCATCATCCATAGTGTCTAATAAATGACCAAATGCTATCTTCTTATAAATAAAGGTGAATGTGTGTGTGTTTGTGTGTGTTCTCTATACAAATCCACATCATTACTTCGATTACCACCACTATTGACATAGTTACTCTTCAGGACCCTAGTGAACACTAGTGATTGGTGGCCCAGGGTGTTTAGTGCTATTGTGTACAAGGGAAACTTAAAGTAATGTGATGTGGAAGTTGGTGTGGGTTTTTTTTGCACTCTCACTTAGTTAAATTAAGGTTTTAAATTAAGCGACCGATTGCAGCTAAATAAAGGTTTACACCGTTTGTAGGAATCGTCATCACAAGCCTTGGCCCAGAAGGGGCGAGCGCTAAATATAAATTTTTGTGGTCGTATCATTCATTTTGCATAACAGCTGTCACACATACTGCCCTGGTATTATTATTTTTTACATACGTCTAAGCTGGCTTCATATGTCTCAGCATATTGGCACAGAACACTTGAGGTACCCCTATTGTTGGTCGATGTGAATGCTGGATTTGAGTTTGACATACTTTATTTTTTGTACAAGGTTAAGAGTTTGAGAATCTAGGACTTGTTTCTGTTAGTTTAAGACATTTCAAGTACTTTTGTCTTTGGTGACATTGCAGATGATTACTCATCCTTTATTTCAAAAAGACCTTGTGCAAAGTGCATAAACTGCTCATTTAACATCAATAACAAAGAAATTAATTTAGGTCCAGCTGCACTTGCCATCATTTGAAAGGTAAAGGGGCCTGTTTTTCTCTTAACCACAATGGAAAGTTTGTCCTTGTGTCTTTCTGTCTCCGGTCTTCATGAGCTTGGACGTGTGGGTACAGATCCCATTATTAGCAGCCATTGGGTATGATGAGAGGCTGGAAAGAATGAAGCATAACAACGCAAGAAGGACTCCTCTCCATCTCCTCTCCTCGGGGACGATGGCGATTGCAGCCCTTTGATGGAGCACAACTCATCCTCTGAGAGCCATTGATTTATACAGATTGTACTATTTCATTATGGGGTATTTGTAATTCCCAGGCCTGGTCCATTACAGCCTAGATTCACAGCATGTTGACCATGAGCCAGACTGTAAAAGGAAAAAGCTAGTGGTAGAATGTGCAAAAAGTGCGATGATGAGAAGAATGGAAGAAATAGTTCCTATAGAGGGATCTAGGGTGGTGGTTTAGGAGGAGGGGGTTTTACACGTCATCCATTAGAGAGTAAAGCATAAATGGAGAAGCGGAGAAAAAGCAAGGTGCGAAACGCGGCACTACTTAATTACCCCTACTCTGCTCTGATTAGATGTAAGCAGATAAAAGCTTGGAACTAATTTAATCAGCTCTTTGTTCGTCAAAACAGCCATATTCTTCTTCTTCTTTCTGCCCTACTTTTTTATCTAAATGGTTGATGGAGACGCCGTCCTTTTCATACTTGTGCAAGTGAAATCTGCTGTCTTTTTTCTCTTCTGTTCTGCGCGTCCAACATTTGAGTGCTATTGCTGAGCTCTTTGCTGCATTAGTCGACATCTTTTGTATGAGCATATGAACAGTGTTGTCCTCGAAAAGCTGGCTCTGGCAGCGTGATGTATCTGCAGTGCACTAGATTAATTAAGGCAGGTTTGTGCTGGGATAATCTCTGCTGCTGAAGTTTCCCATTTAATGGACCGTGGAAAAGGTCTGTCTCGCTCTTGCAGACTGAGTGCATTAACTAAAAGACCATTGATTACACAGTAAAATAGTGGCCTTTCAGAGACAGGCACACTTTTGCTTGACATGAAAAAACAGATATCTTTTGCTTTAATAGACCTTCAAGAGTAGCAATGTTGTGATCATCAAAGCATGAGCATCATGTGACTTTTTACACAGTTCTGGTCTCAGATCACTGACTTAACAGATCACTTTTATAAACAAGCCATTTATTTACAAGATCTTTTATTTTATGGCAATAAGCAAAGCCTTTGAAAAGAATGTTAATTTAATAATTACAACACATCGGTGGACGATACATTAAACATTGATCCACACTTCAGCATCTCGACCACCCAAACATTCACCCAGGGCAACTACACTCCAAACTGACCCAACTCAGCAAGCCAGCCTCAACCTTCCAGAGGTTCATAAACATCCTCACTGGTAGAGAGCAGCAGGTGCGCTTAGGAAAGACTACCTCAGGAACCAGGACCAGCACCAGTGTTCTCGCGCCACTGCTCTTTTCATTGTACTCAAATGAGTGTACCTCCAGGGACCCTTCATTCAAGATCCTGAAGTTTTCAGACAACCTAACAGTCATTGGTCTCATCCAGGACAGTGATGAATCTGCTTACAGGAGGGTTGTAGACCAGGTGGTCCTTTGGAGAAGCCACAACCACCTGAAGCTTAACACCAATAAAGCAGTGGAGCGGAGAGTGGACTTCAGGAGAAGTCCCCCAACCCTTCCAGCACTCACCATCCTTAACAGAACTGTAAGGTGTACTCCCATAAGTTCCTTGGCACAACATTCACCAGGGACCCAATATGGGACAACAACTTCGGCACTGTCGTCAAAAGATCCCAGCAGAGATCTGGTACTTCCTGCGGCAGCTGAGGAAGTTCGACATGCCACAGGAGCTGATGGTGCTGTTCTATCACAGTGTGAGGGGATCAGCCACCAAACATGACATCCATAGACTGCAGTGCATCATCAGGTCTGCAAAGAGGACCATCGGATTTGGTCAGCTAGCCACAATACTGGATTTACACACCTCCAGGACCAGGAAACGTCAGGTGTCTTGGGACGGAGATCTAACCCTCACCAAGTAGTTACTGGTGTCCCGCAGGGCTCAGTACTTGGATCCATCCTCATTTTATTATACAAGTCATCGCTGGGCACTGTCATAAAGGCACATATTTTTTCTTGCCATTACTATGCTGATACACTCTGCTTCATTTGCCATTTTTCTCTGATGACCCCTCAAACTTAAATCAGATATCAGCCTACCTCACCGACATATCTGTTTGGATAAAGACATGTCATCTTTAATTAAATCTGGCAAAAACTGAGTTACTTATAATCCCAGTTAAACCCTCAATTCATCATGACCTGACCCTCCATATTGAGGGCTCCACAATCTCTCCCACTGACTCTGTCCGTATCTTATTTTTTCAATTGACAATCATCTCAAACTTTCAGACCAGATGAGGAAACCTACCTGTTCCTGCAGATTCATTCTGTATAACATCAGAAAAATCAGACCTTTCCTAACAGAACAGGCTACTCAGCTGCTGGTCCAAGCCCTCATCCTGTCCCGGCTCGAATATTGTAATGCTCTGTTTGCCGGTCTCCCAACTTTAACAATCAGACCTCTACAATTGGTTCAAAACTCCGCAGCCTGACTCGTGTTCAACCAGCCAAAACGAACTCATGTCACTCCATTACTCATCTCGCTCCATTGGCTTCCTGTAGCTGCTCGCATTCAGTACAAGGTACTGATTCTGGCCTACAGGACAGTCTCTGAATCTGCCCCCTCTTACCTTCAGTCCATCTTTACTAAATACACTCCAACTTGTTCACTGCGATCTAGTGATAAATGTTGCCGGGTGATACCAACTCACCGAGGAGCTAAAACTCACTCCATTTCATTCACCACTGCTAAATGATGGAACGATCTCCCCAACAACATCTGTATGGTTGAGTCACTCAACATTTTTAAGGAACTTCTCAAAACACACCTCTTCCACAGACACATTCTATATATATATATATATATATATATATAAACAACAGCCAGATTGAGTAATGCGCTGGATTGATGGTACTGCAGTTTAGCTGTTTTTTCCTAAACTGACTTGTGCTGTTCTCTCATTTGTAAGTTGCTTCAGATAAGTGTCTGCTAAATGACTGAGTGTGTGTGTGTGTGTGTGTGTGTGTGTGTGTGTGTGTGTGTGTGTGAATTAAACCAAGGACTTTACTACTGTGCGGTAACAGTGTTATCCACTGCTCCACTCTGCCACCAAGCACAAAAGATGCTTTAATAACAAATAATTGTTATCAAAAAAAAACAACAACTTTTTAATTTTACCATTGTTTTTTCTGGTATAGGTACAAAGTTTATGGTCAGTATGCCTTGCTGTAGTCTTTGTCTCATGTTAGTCAAAGTCTAGACTTGATTTTAGATGTCACCTCGTTTTCGAAAAACCTGGGCACATGCTGAGAAATGCTGCTGGATTCCAACTACAGACCTTTTCAAATGAAACACCCCAAACTGTGCCAGAAATGACTTTTAACAGTTCACATTTGACAAGAAAGAGCAGAGGCACCTTTTCCTCTTGCATTGTGTTAATGAGGGGAAGTTTTCTTCTGCAGAGTCAGAAAAAGGGGAATAAGGCTACAGAGATAAGCTCACAGAAGACTAGAGTTCGGGATCTTGTACCACATCTCCAGCCAGTGTAAATGACAGGCACCAACTCTGAGTGAGGAGTCACTATTCATAGTAACAAATGAATTTACCTGATACATAAAAAAAAATAGTTAATTAAATAATACACATTCATTAAATTGGGCCAAGTGTATTTCCAATTGTGCATCTCATCTCATTATTCATTCATTCATTATCTTTTGCTTAATTCTCTACTAGGGACATGAAGGGTTCCCCATACCCATCCAGGGGATAATGTTTTAAGTGTAATGTGTTTTTACAAAATAGACATGGCTGGTCTTCATGTTCAATTATTATTAGGCAAAGTAATTTATAATATTTAATTTTCCAAGCCACTTACACTGTTTAGTATCAAGGCAGGTGCTGGAACCTATCCTATCCTAAGACAGGTCACCTACATGCCTTTGGACAGTGAAGAAAACAGAATCTGCTAAAGGAAAACCTCTAAGAGTTGGAGAAAACATGCAAACTTCACAAAGAAATGACTATGTCAATCCTGTCCAAAAATCAAACACAGGATCTTCTAACTGTGAAGTTGCAGTGCTACCCAGCACTCCATTATCTTGGTCCAGCCATCCATTGTCTACTGAATCACTCAACATTTTCAAGAAACTTATCAAAACAGACCTCTTCCACAGACACTTGCCATAAATTTCATTCATTCATTATCTTCTGCTTATTCCTTTATGAGCGTCGCGGGGGGGA
>JAOUQT010000044.1:13485778-13496966 GCA_025769995.1 Xyliphius kryptos | reverse complement strand
CTAAAGGTCTTTTTAAGTCTTGTTTAACTGTTAGTTTTTATATAATTTAATGCAAAATTGGATTTCACGCAGGGCGGCAGGGTGGCTTAGTGGTTAGCACATTCGCCTCTCAGCGCTGGGTTCGAATCCCGATTAGAGTCCCAATCTGGGTGAAGTTTCCATGTTCTCCCCGTGTCTGCCTTGGTTTCCTACGGTTGTCCGGTTTCCTCCCACATTCCAAAAACATTAATTTAAGGTAAATGAAATGCTCTAAATTGCCCTGTATTGCCCTGTGTGGCCGTGTGAGTAAATGTGTGCCCAGCGAAGGATTGGTGCCCTGTCCTTGGTGTATCTGCCCAGTGCCTGAGATGTCCACCCCACCACCCCATGGCTGTCTACCCAGAAGGAAGCCTCTTCAAGAAAGCCTACAAACAGGTTACAGGAGATATGCCATAAAGGACATGAATTACTGGAACCATGTCCTATGGTCTGATGAGACAAAGATTAATTTGTTTAGTTCAGATGGTCTCAATCATATGTGGTGACAATCAGGTGAGGAGTACAATGATAAGTGTGTCATGCACAATCAAGCATGGTGGTGGGAATGTCATGGTGCATGTGATGTGGAGTTGCATTATTTATTTACAGTATTTATTGAGGGACACATGGACTCCAATATGTACTGTGAAATACTGAAGCAGAGCATGATCCCCTTTCTCCAGAAACTGGGTCGCAGGGCAGTGATCCAGCATGATAATAATCCCAAACACATCTCTAAGATGACCACTGCTTTATTGAAAAGGCTGAGGGTAAAGGTGATGGACTGGCCAAGCATGTCTCCAGACCTAAACCCAATAGAACATATTTGGGGCATCTTTATGCAGAAGCTGGAGTAGCTCAAAGTCTTGAATAGCTGCCAGCTACATGATTGTCTTCAGGGAGGAGTGGAAAAGCATTCCTGTGGCAACCTGTAAAGCTCTGATTAACTCAATGCCCAGGCAGGAAAATAATAGTAGACTCACAAAATATTAACACTTCAGGAACTTTCATTAAGGGGTTTTCTCATTTTTGTTGCCAGTGGGTTAAAAATTAATGGCTGTATATTGAGATATTTTGAGGGAAGAACAAATTAACGCTGTTATATAACGTGCACACACACTTTTCAAGTGTCAATTTGTCAGTGTTGTTCTATGAACAGATATACTTAAACATCTGCAGAAATGTGAGGGCTGCAGTCACTTTTGTGATACATTGTATATGTGTGTATGTATGTGTATATGCACATTTTTTGTTTTAAAAAAAACACACTTTCTCTACCCCCCCCCCACCCCCCCAATTTAACTGTTCCCACATGTATGACGAGTGACCCCCTCACTAGGGGTCTAGAGCAATTTGGCTAAATCTCTTCAGGCTGAGACACTCCCCTCATAGCCTGGCAGCACAAATACTCAGATCAGACTCATATGATGGCTTGTTGTTGGCCACCATGTCATCAGCCATGTCTTAGAACACTCTCTTGCTTCACTGGACAGCTCTTATAACTCCTACTTGGGTATGAATATCCTGCCAAAGGAAGAAAAAAAAAGTCTTAAGTTAGGAAAATTCATTTGTGTTTTAATCCCAAAACCACTGTTAGTTACAAACATTACAAATATTACAAATATTTTGGAATTGCCAAGACAACTTTGTAACTAAAATGTTGACATCATGTAATGGTAGTAGTTACAGAGCTGGATATGACACAAGAGTAGCAACACCAGATCCTAAGAAAGAACAAAAGCTGAAATTAAAACCAGACCTTATATAAGAATCAGGCGCATTCTAATAGTAAGCAGGATAGCTTGATGAACCGATGATAACTCTCTGCACAAGTGCCAGGTTTCATCAACTGCTGCCAGCAAAATCACAGCTATAATCCCACCCAAAACATTTAGAATATTAGCATGCACTTTCTTAAACTACAGGAGTCAACAACACTGTTTAAAACACACAAGAGAATATTTTGAAATACTTGATAATGATGCCAACACAATAAAACATATGGAGAGTGATGAAGACAATTGACAGCACACTGGCAACCAAACAGATATGCGCAGATTAGAATTGCTTTGGAATGCTGATCCCAAAATTTACTGGGTTAAAAAGACTTGTAGCATAGCTTTAATAGCTTAGATAAATATAAAACTGGTATATTGTGCAATCAAGCACACAATAAACTTTTGATTTTAGCATAACAATCATAAAAACGATTTATGATTTGCCGTAGTAAACTTAAACTTAAAGGGTGGCTTAGTGGTTAGCACATTTGCCTCTCAGCGCTAGGGATTCCTGAATCGAATCCCAATCTGGGTGGAGTTTACATGTTCTCCCTGTGTCTGCGTGGGTTTCCTCCGGGTTCTCTGGTTTCCACCCACATTCCAAAAACAATGAACCCCCCCCCCTCCCGCAACCCACATAAAGGTATAAGCGGAAGATGATGAATATTATTCCTATTGAGAATATGCTTGTGCTATATGTAACACCACAATACAGTAAAAGTTACAGTATATAATTAGTCATCTGTTCGGTTCAGAAACTTATGTAGTGTATTTGGTGATGTTAAAACAAACTTTAAACACAATTTTTAAAATTCAGATTTTTATTGATTGCTCTCATTCCACCTACGGTTGTTTTCATCATCAGCAGACATTGCTGCTATAGCTGACTGGGTAGGGTGCACACAGAAGGCAAGGCAAGCTTTCGTAATTGAACCCTTTCTCCGTACTATACCCATGATATTGCTTCTCCCCTCACAGAAAATCCCACAACTCATGGTGGATAATCCCTTGACAGCCAAATTGCCTCGAGAGATTTGTGTCCCTTTTTCTATATGACAAGCCAATTTGTTTGGTCACCAGAATTTTCCATAATCCAGCACCCTCTTTCTTCCTACATATTCAGCCGCGAAATAAGAGATTGCCAGCGGAAATGAGCTTCATTTGGAACATGCACTTCCTATCCTTCTGAAGTGTCTGTATTCTTCCGGCGCCGCTGGAGCTCTCATCTTAGAATATGGTGTTACCTTTTCCCCCATTGTAGCCAATTACCCAGTCCCACTCTGGGGGCTCTTCAAGAGCCCTACTGTGATAACGTTGTGCCAAGTTCAAGATGGTGTCATTGGAAACCATGGCAACTCCGGGCAGCTTCATAGATCTACTAGAGTATTCTGAAAGGATGATTAAAAGGTGTCCCTTTGAACATTGCCTTTGCATTATATTAAAAAGGGGTCAAATATGCCCATGTATTACCTGCATTTAAATTTGTCACATTAAAATTTATGTTGCATTTTTAAAAATGCAGGCTAAGCTCTTCCAACTTGCACTGACTAATTGTTTAATCAGGAACAAATTACGCATTGTGGATTATTTCTTGCTATTATCCTTCCCACTATTTATACAATGAATAATGTAAATATATACATCACTTCAACTATTTTGGTAGTAGTTTGTCTCAACGTATTATTTTCCACTTTAATGTTCTGCTAGGGACTAAATTCTTTTCTAAACTTTAATGGTGTGAAGGGGTTCCCAATGTCTATCCAGGGGAGAATGTTTTCAGCACTGGGTGGATACACCCAGGACAGGGCGCCAATTCATTTCAGGGCACACACTCACTCAAAGAGACACACACACAAATTTGAATACTTGTAAGTCCCTTTGCATAAAAAAAAACTACAGTTCAGTGAAAATCATTTTTGTAATGTAAAAATATATGTCTGTTATAAGGTTTGAAGAGAATTAGCAATTTGTTGTCTGACAGAGCGGCACGGTGGTGGGGATTTTCAGTTTGAATCCCGATCTGGGTGGAGTTTACATGTTTTCCCAGAGTCCGCATGGGTTTTCTCGGGGTTCCCCGCTTTCCTCACACAGTTCAAAAACATGGATTTAAAGTAATTTGGCTGTTCTAAATTGCCCATAAAGTCTGTGTGTGTGAGTGATAGATTGGCACCCTGTCCTGGGAGTATTTGCCCAGCGCGTCCCAGCGCGTTCTCCCCTGGATGGGCATGGAGAACCCCCCACCCCACGACCTTCGTGGAGAATTAAGCGGAAGATAATGAATGAATGAATAATGAATGAA
The DNA here is from genome assembly GCA_025769995.1 of Xyliphius kryptos. Taxonomy (NCBI): domain Eukaryota; kingdom Metazoa; phylum Chordata; class Actinopteri; order Siluriformes; family Aspredinidae; genus Xyliphius; species Xyliphius kryptos. Next base: position 13,492,871 of record JAOUQT010000044.1, on the reverse strand, counting down.
TGAATAATGAATGAATGAATGAACTAATGTGTTCTGACATGTTGTTAATGTGTGCAAGAGAGTGGACTGTTTTCACATATTTTTCCATTCATTCATTCACTGACTCATAGTTAATGACTGAAGCACTTGTTGAAGTTATGTTTAATTTAATAATAATAATAATAAAAATAAATTTACACTTATAATGCGCTTTTCTAAAAACTCAAAGCGCTACATATAATTTAACAGGGGACTTTTTGGGCCAAAACCCCTGGCAACAGCTGACGCTTAGGACTTATTACACTTCAAGCAGAGTAGATTTTTGAGACACAACTGCTTTTCTATTACAGTTCATATGTGTATAGAGAAGAACAGAGTTTTGCACACATTTTGTGTTTTCCTATTTTAATTCTGCATTCAGTTAGTTTCTTGGCCACTTATCTTAATTTATATGAGAAAAAAAAATTACACTACAGACGCAGACAAACAGCCAATTTAATAACTTTAATTCTCCTTCATAAAGTTACAGCACCGAAAGACAACATATGCAAAAAAAACTCCTCTTTGTCGTTCCTACTTTCTTTCCTGACCCCTTTATGGGCCTTGTTCTCATTCAAATTTTGGTGGAGATTAATCAGAATTCAATAGACAAGTTCATACAATCCATAACAAAAGTCATGTTCATGCCCTTCAATAAATATCAGGGTGAAGAGTATATTAAAGCAATAAGGCACGAGAAGTCATGCATTATTGCGAATAAATAACAATTTTTTGTTAATAATACACAACCTTCGAGAGCCTTGTTGCTTTTATGGAATGGTTACAAACACACTATAGTAAAAAAAAACAATGTTTTATTCATGAATGGCATTAAAGGTTTTATTAAAAATAAAATCTATACTAATAAAAGGCAAAGCCCTCACTGAATCAATTTTCACTAATTCTTCACTTCCCGAGTATCTACAAGGCTGAAATTTGGCATTGTGATTCCCTATCATGTCCTTGGCAAAACTTGTTATTCCTAACTTCCTACGTTTGTTGGTTTACAAGACCCCTCCAGTGTCACAGCATGGTCTTCCCGAGTACTTAATTACAGGCTGAAACTTGCCTACCATATCACAGGAAAAGCATGTTCTTGCTTCCTATGTTTAATTGTTTGTTCTGTTCGATTGGGGTCTTGGCGAGTACCTACAAATTGAAAACTTGTCATTCATTATTGTGTCCTATGAAAAACTAATGAAAAATTCCTGTAATAAAGCAACCCCGTGGACACCGTAGTCACAACTCACAAACCACAAACCATAATACATTCATTTGAAGTATATAAACTCGACTTAAGCTAATTTGTTTTTTTAAAGTGAACACTGATTGCCAAGTAGCAGGTTTCCAATTTACAGAATGTAGTTTCTAAAAAACATTAGAAAAACAATTTATTGTATATCACGTATTGAGGTGTGCATTACTGTCAATGTAATGTCGCGGCTTGACAAGCAGTTTAGCCACTACTCCGCATATGACAAGAGACTGTGGGAATAATGTACATTTACCTCCAAAAATGAAAACTATATGTGTGTATACATACAGTTGTAGTACCAAGCATTCTATGTTTTGACGGAGTTAATAGTTAAATGCAGTAAGAAAAAAAAAAATAGACGGTAAAGACAAACAAATGAGAGAAAAGGCTTTTCAGGGTTAAGATGGTTTTCCTCATTTCAGAATACAAATGTGGGAAATGTTTATATCGGATCTTGCAGAATAAACACTTAGTGGATATTAAAGTCAGTTCCCTTCCTACATCAGTCCTGTAGGCAGAAACAATCCTTTTTATTGCCCTCTGGGGTTAGCTGGGGTGAGGGAAAATAAGTAAGAAGACCGGTTAAATGACATTTATCATTTATAAACGATTATAGAAGCAGATCGCAGTAAAGGTCAGAATCAGCTGAGGTTTAAATAAAAACTAAATGCAAACCGAAAGATGGTCAAGACGGGTTTAGTTTAAAAAGTTAATAATTTGAATGGAGGGAAGTAGAAGACATAAATCAGGTCTAGTAATCTGATTTCAGTCTAAATAAAATGTTTTATATCATTCAAATTAGCCAAGTGTTTCAAACAGCGATATAGGAAGAGGAACTAATATAAATGTTTAGATGTTAAAATCATGTTTCTTTTTAAAGGAAATTGCACAGAAGTAATCAGATTTACTAAAATTCATACACCGCCATGCAGAAACCTGATGTGTAACATGGTGTGATGTAAACAGATTTTTTGATTTTGAAAAAGATTCCAGTCATATAGTTTTGACTTTTTTGCTGTTTTTATTAGTTATGCAAGACTATTATGGAGACCAGCAGAAAAAGAAAATATTAAATGTATGGCATAAAAATATTCCTTTTTCCCCTAATCCTCCCTCCAGCTTCAATATGCCAGAAGAAAGGCTGGAGGAGTGTCTGCTTGGTCTCTGAGACTCACGTGTGTTCAGAAAGATGAAATGTAGTACACTCCCATTATGGAAAGGAAATGAGAGCACAAGCGAGAAGGCAAATTTACCCAAGGCAAATGTAATGACTTCAAAATAATATAATAACAACTGAAAAGGCTGCTATATATTTTTGCAGACAGCTTGATAATTTGCATTTGTATTCAAGAATCATTATTCCATTTGCTTTGCAGCACCATTCTTTCAGGGGATGGAGCTGCATTAAAGTTATTTGCTGTTTAGCTGTTTTGATGAAGCATAAAAAAGGAAATTTATGAGGGGACAAACATTACCTACCTACCTGCATACATTTGCCACATGTTGAAGAGAAAAGCCCAACGGCTTAAGGAATACATTTTCCATTGTATACTTCATGTCACATTTTGGTTTATGTTCTCTCTGCCAAAACTGAATTAATGCTAAGTTCATCGGATTTGACCCATTAATCCGGAAAGTTAATAAGTTAGAGTGTAGCCAGAGTACTGTGGAACTTGGTTTAATGCAAAATTTGATCATACATCACTTTGTATGTTGGGAAAATGACCAAAACTAAGGGCTTTTCCTTCACTTTGGTAAAATCCCCCATGCCAAATTAAAAAAAACAAACATGTATTGACAACAAACCAAGTCCTAAAGCATATATGTTATAAAAAGGGAACAATATTAAGACTTATAAGACTTACAAGACTTATAAGACACATATCTAAATAGGTTTGACTTACAGAAACAATCTGGAAACTATGTAGAAATTGTCACATGCCAGGACGCAATGAGGACAGAGACAGAAATCAGCTTAATTAACACACTAAAACAAAAACAATTTGCTAGCTAGTCTAGCTGGCGTCATGCCTCGTTTCTATCGCCACGCCAGATTATCTTCCTTTTAAATGTCATTTCCTGCTTTATATAGGCTGCACACCGTCCATTAGCAAAACATTTGGCAGGTTCTTAAATTTCTGTCTTTTGCCCTCGGATCTGCACTTCTTTCGCCAAAAGTTATCCAGTCCTATGAGCCCCTGACAAAGTAATTCTTTATTATACAAATAATATATTTAAATATTTGTCAAATGTAAAAAAAAAAAGAAATCAGTATTTTGGTAGTTCTGCTAAAACATATTTTTAAATAAGATAACAAAACAGTTGTTTTTACTCTAATTAGGTCATTTTGAATGTAATGATACCCAGCGATAGCTTGGCGTCCTGTCCTGTGTTTATCTGCCCAGTGCCTGAAACTTTCTCCCCTGGATAAGCATGGGGAACCCCACTGCGATCCAAGTAGAGGATTCAGTGGAAGGTAATGAATGAGTGAATGTGATGTCTGCACCAGATTTAAAGTGAGGTCTGGTGAAAAGCCTGTTGATGTCTAAAACTCGCCATTGTCATCTCAGCTTGCTTTTATAAATAGGGGGCAGTCCATGCTGTTACTGGATAAAGATGCAAAATCTTACAATTGTCATGGTATTTCTCATTAAATACTTCAGAAACTGTTGATTTAATGAGAAATACCTCTCTATTCATAAAAGCACCTTTTTTATTATTTGTGGTGCTTGGTCTGAATTTTAGCATGTCGTCCTGACCGTCTGGATGCCTTTATTCACGGTTGCTATCGTGATAGGACAGGTATATGATTAAGTGTTTAATAAGTGTAGTTAGTAGATTAGTCAGTATGATTGTCAAATATTCTTTTAGCATATTCCAGATTTGTTTGTAATTTTTGGATGTAAAGATTTTTGTTTTTTATTAAACATTATGATTACATGCAAACTTTTTCATGCTGCACTGTAACTATTCATTCATTCATTTGTTATCTTCCGCTTAATCCTCTATAAGGGTCGCTGTGGGGTTCCCATGCCCATCCAGAGGAGAATGTCCCTGTAAATTCCCAATGCTGAGAGGCAAACGTGCTAACCACTAAGCCCCACTGTAATACTTTGAAGGAAAAAAAAGAAATATTTTCATTAATTTAGCACCAGACTCTGAAAACAACTAATAAAAGTGTACTGCAGGTGTGCGATCGCACAGTGCTTGTTGGTAGATCGCAGTGGAACACTCCACATGTCAGGTTCCATAGAGACTTTCTCCCCCTGCTGGTGATTTGGTTATCATTTTGGTGATGAAACTGGTAGTGAGTTTTCATTGGTTAATTTTGTCACGTAACTTAAAAAGGTCAGCGTAGGAAAGTTGGATATTACATACTATGATATTAGCTTGTTGTTATTCTCTGCTGTTTGTTACTATGTTTTCATTTAATTATAATATTAGTGTAAAGTCTAGTCTTTATACGTCTAGTAAAGTCTTTATACGTTGCAAATTAAAGAAAATATGTTTGCCATATATTTGACAGAATTTTTTGGATCAACTTACTTATGTGAATCTATATTTTCTACCACATGAAAATGATGAAGTCCGAATATTGGATCCACCCTAATTTAATAATGGGAAAAATAAAGCGTTGTTAAAAGTCACTGATGATCATTTCGAAGCCTGTTTGAGAATTGGCATCAGCAGCTACTGTTCAGACTCCTCCCACCTGACTGGTACCAAACAAAGTGTTTTTTCAGTGAATCGCTTTGTTTTGCTAATAATATTAATTATGTGTGTAAAAAGGGTTCAACATTAAAGCTTTAAAAAAAAAAAAATCCCGGTAGATCACAATGACCTGTTTTGTTTACTGCTAGATCTCCCTTAAAAGTATGAGCACCGCTGATGTACTGCATTCAAGTGCAAAGTGAAATATTAAATCTGTTGTGCTGTATAATGTATAAGGTTTATGCAATCCCAACAATAACATTTTATTTTAAAGGAAACCTGAAACTGAGTTTTAAACTTTAAATACAGCCTCCTTATTATCATCAACAATCATACAAACTTGACATGCATTTAAAAGGAACCTTACCAGCCCCATTTCTCGCTCATTCCCACTGATTGGCACAAGTTTGCTTTAATCAAAACAGAAGAAAAGAATGCCACCCCCTCCACCCCAGAGAGTAATTTCAGACCGTATATGGCAGTGGAATTTGTGATCTCCAGACAATGATTCTTGACCATAATTGTTAACTTAGACATCAAGCTTAAATTGTGCTATTTTTAAATTTGATTTTGCCTGTTTTGTAAACCTAGAATAAATTCATTAGCTGACTTATAAACAGGCCAATGTGTTGCTTTATGCAGGCATTCATCCTCAGAATATTCCCCCGTGCCATTTCTGCATGAATGAATAATCATAGGCATCCTATTTATCCCGATTCTCAATGACAAACATCAAAAGTGTTTCACTGAAGGACGCAAAATTAGAAAAAATAATGAAGAAACGAGAATTCATCTCTAAATTCTGGCCTCATTTGAGTCACGTTAATGACGGCAGAAGTTTTTCTCTTTTAAGTTTCTTTAAAGTGAAATACAAACCTTTCCGATCTGGGTCACTGATTAACATATGGAAAATAAATCAACAGGGTTCAAATACACTGCATGCTTTGAGAAAGACACCTAGCCCTCTGTCTGCTCTTTTGAGCACAACTGTGGCCCTTATCTCAGCAGTAACTTGTGTGATGTGTGTAACATGAAAGGTGTTCCTTAAGCACCGTATTAGATATTATTCACACTGTTCATTTCAAAAATAAATGCAAATGTTACTAAGTTATACACTGTTGTGTATTATGTGCTCTACTGTACACCATGATTTAGGACCTGTTGTTATTGTAGTTCCCTGAAGGGGGCACTCTTTACTGCAACAGAAGGAACAGAACAGAGACAGAAACCACACAGAGATCAATAGCAGTGAAGAAGCTTTATAAGTGTCACTGTTGTAAAGACAGTGGAGAAAAATCTTAAACTTGCCTTAAGTATTATACTTTATTTCTTTTTTAGCATTTGTTGTCTATTTATGGCAGCATTTGCTTAGTGGTACCGGACCACAGAGCTAGGTTGTTCATTCGTACATTTATGATCTTCTTAATCCACTGCTAGGGTCTGGCGAGGGTTCCTCATGTCCATCCAGGGGCACTGGGCTGATAAACCCAGGACAGAGCGCCAATCTATTGCTGAGCACACACACTCACACTATATAGGTGAAGTTTAGAGCATCCAATTTACCTTAATTCCAGTTTTTGGAAACTGAAAACCGCGGAGGAAACCCTTGCAGACACAGGAACAACGTGGAAACTCCACCCAGATTGGGATTTGAACCGAGAATCCCCAGAGAGGCTGACGTGTTTTTTACTTAACCACAGTGCTGCCAACTATAGCTTATCATTCATTCATCCTCTATCAGGGTTGTGGGAGGCTTTACAATGCCCATCCAGGGGAGAACGTTTGAGGTGCTGGTCGGATACACCCAGGACAGGGCTCACACACAGGCCAATGTATATAGCGGCAATTTAGAGCAGCCAATTTACCTTAAATCCATGTTTTTGAACTGTGGGAGGAAACAGGAAAAACCCCATGTGGAGAACATGGAAACTCCACCCACATCGGGATTCAAACCTGGATACCCAGCACTGAGAGGTGAGCGTGCTAACCACCAAGCCACCCACTATAGGTTCATTCATTCATTATCTTCCGTTTATTCCTTTATGAGGGTCGCGGGGGGGTTCCCCATGCCCATCCAGGGAAGAACGTCTCGGGCGCTGGGCAGATACA
>JAOUQT010000044.1:13328645-13343921 GCA_025769995.1 Xyliphius kryptos | reverse complement strand
TACCTCAGTTTTATCAGAATTTAGGAGTAGGAAGTTCTTTGACATCCAGAGTTTAATTTCCTTAATGCAGTTCTCAAACTTACTGATGGGCTGAACATCATTAGGTTTGGCTGAAATGTACAACTGTGTATCATCTGCATAAGAGTGAAAGTTATTTCCATGCTTATGAATAATTGATCCCAGTGGGAGTGTTACGCTTGGATGCAGGTGGCCAAACAGAGGCTCGAACCTTCAAGCTGAAAGGAGCAGGTTGCCAGGTGAGGGTGATAAGAGGCGTTTATTCACAAAATAGCACAAAACGCAGGACTACAGAAACTAGGACCGACACGCAACACGAAACAATATAAGCAACATGAGACAAGGACAAACCGGAAATAATGAGTATATAAAGAAAAAGTCCTTACCACGTGAATACAGAAAAAACAATGAAACCAAAGAACAGTTAATTAACTAAAACGGAATGACAAAAACAAGTTAATTAACTGAAACCACAACACACAGAAGGGCAGGAGCGCCGAGCGCACCTGACATATCACCCCCTCTTCTTTAGCGAGCGTACACTGCAGGGGGGCGCAAAGACGTGCAGGAGGCAGCAAAAAAAAAAATCCCCTCCTCTCAGTGAGCGGTGAGGGTCTTATATTTCATGAACGGCCGACGTGGGAGACGGCCTTGAGTTCCTCGTCCCTCGGGTGGAGGACGTTGAAGGATGGCTTAAAGTTCTCCGTCCCTCTGGTAGACGACGTGGAGGACGATTTTGAGTTCTCCGTTCCTTGGGCGGACGATGTGGAGGACGGCCTTGGGCTCTTCGTCCCTCTGGTGGACGACGTGGAGGACGATCTCGAGTTCTCTGTTCCTCGGGTGGACGACGTGGAAGACGCCCTAGGGCTCTCCGTTCCTCTGGCAGACGATGTGGGGGACGTCCTTGCGTTCCTTGGGCGGAGGACGTGGAGGACAGCCTTGGGCTCTCCGTTCCTTGGGCGGACGACGTGGAGGACGGCCTAGGGCTCTCCGTTCCTCTGGCGGACGACGTGGGGGACATCCTAGCATTCCTCATCCCTCTGGCGGACAGCCTGGAGGTCTCCATCCCTCAGGCGGATGGCGATCTGGGCGGCACAAAGTTCTTTGCCTCGCGAACAGTTGAGGGCGGCACAGAGCTCTCCGCTTCACAGGAAGTCAGGGGCGGCACAGAGTTCTCCGCTTTACTTTTTGGGCGGTTGAAGAGGCGCCTTGTGCTGGGTGGTCCTTGGCAGGGACTCTGTGGACTCGGCGTGACCAGCGATGGACTCTCTGGACTGGGCGGAACCAGCGATGGACTCTCTGGACTGGGCTGAACCAGCAATGGACTCTCTGGACTGGGCGGAACCAGCAATGGACTCTCTGGACTGGGCGGAACCAGCAATGTACTTACTGGACTGGGCGGAACCAGTATGGGGCTCTATGGACTGGGAGTCCTCTGCCTGCCGTGCCCTGGTCAAGGAGACCGCCTCTTGTGGAGAGCCTGAGGAGCTCTCCTGCTCTCTGCCGCCTCCGTCACGCCGCTTATCTCTTGCCTGCACAGAAGAGCAGATGGACAAAGCAATACCCAGGCAAAAAAACATCATCTCAGGCCAAGAAGCATTCAACCCATCCCCCCCATCAGGCAATCTGGTGTCGCGATTGATGGCGAACGTCACGGGGTCGCGAGGGATGGCGGGCATCACAGGGTCGCAATCAGAGCCGCGATAAGAGCCGAAAGGGTCGTGGTCGCAATCCGAATCGTGGGAAACGGGGTCACGATCCGAACGGTGGGAGACGGGGTCGCGATACGAACCGTGGGAGACGGGGTCGCGATCTAAACCGTGTGAGACGGGGTCGCGATCAGCTGAACACAAACATAAAGGAAACTTGGGACTACAAAGGTGATGAAGGGGACAGAGCAAGGGTGGAACACCACACAGACAGGGAGCAAACAGGAGAGAACACACTGACTCACCACACGTGGACGGCACACATGGGGTAGACAGACATGGACGGTGGGACCGGGGGCACTAAGGGAGCTGAAGGCAACATTGTAATCACCAATCGAATTTGGCATAGCAGGGTCCCATTCAACAGAATTAGAATAGCGCGCAGCGGTAATCTGGCAGGCACGTGGCGGCGCAGCTGGAATCTGGCGGGCATGCCGGATTCTGGAATTCTAGCGGGAATTAGACGTGCATCATGCACAGCGGACCAAATTCGACGTGCAAGCGGCACTGCGGGAATTTACCGCGCGCAGCGTTGTGAGATTGGGCGAGCGGCAGCGTCGCGAGATTTGGGGGTGCGTGCGGCACAGCAGGCCGACTCGTAAATTGATTCATGTGCGCGAATCGGTTCCACCCTCCGATCCGGGGAACCTGATCGGACTGCGCTGTATGTCGGGGGAAAGCCCAACTGAGAGGACCCTACACCGGATACCCGGAGCATGAGTCTGCTCTACAGGTCCGTTGTGGGGTGCTCGCCTACCACAAGCGGCACGCCTGCACCGGGCCCTATTTTTAGGCTGCGCGGGGTATGACGGCCGTGTAATGGTGCTCCAGCGGAAGTCTGGCATTAAGCCGGGCGGATTTAGGAGGGTGAAGCGAGGGAGGATGTGACCACTGAGGTAAGATTCAACTTCCTCATCCTCGAAGTAAATTGACATGTCGATCCGGAAGGAGCAGGTTGCCAGGTGAGGGTGAATAGAGGCGTTTATTCACTAGGTAGCACAAACGCAGGACTACAGAAACTAAGGACCGACACGCATCACGAAACAATATTAACAACACGAGACAAGGACAAACCGGAAATAAAGAGTATATAAAGAAAAAGTCTTTGGCACGTGACTACAGAAAAAACAATGAAGCCAAAGAACAGTCTATTGATTAAAACGCAATGACAAAAACAAGTTAATTAACTGAAACCACAATACACAAAAGGGCAGGATTTCTATGATAGTGACAAGTTTTGCTTTTAACATAAATATATATTAAATTTGCAAACAACGGGATTTGTTTGTCTTTCATTCCAAAATTCTCACAAGTGCTTTAAAAATATTGTAAAACTCCACCACAATCTGATTGTCAGGTGCGCTCGGCGCGCCTGCCCTGTTTTGTATTCCTTTTTCAGTTAATTAACTTGTTTTTGTCTTTCTAGTTAACCGTTCTTTGGTGTTATTGGTTTTCTGATTATCACGTGATAAGGACGTTTTCTTTATATACTTATCATTTCCGATTTGTCCTTGTCTCGTGTTGTTAATATTGTTTCATGTTGCGTGTCGGTCTTAGTTTCATGTAACCTGCGTTTTCGTCACGCTGTTAATAAACTTACTTTTTGCACCCTCACCTGGCAACCTGCTCCTTCCAGCTCGAACAGGGCGAGCGTCTGTTTGGCTACTGGCACGCACGCGTAACACTGATAGGGAGATGTGTGATGCGTGAAAAGCTTGAAGTGTGAACACACAACTGATGGTGATAGTAGCCTATAAGTTACAAAGAGTGGTTTTTTTTTTTATAAATTAGCTTTGTTTTAAAAAGCATTCGTCCTAAAAAGTAGTTGTAGGTCTAACTCTTTTTAAAAATAGGTTTGTAAAGTGTTTGATACGTTTGTTGTTTAACACAAAACATTTGCACAATACTTACAAACATTACAATATTTACAATACTTATTAACTTACAAAAAAAACAGCAAAAGTCATAGCAAAAGTCTCACATGGTTGACACAGCGTTGTAAACCACACCCCACTGGGATGTGCGTTAAACACCAAGCGTGATTTTAGATGGGAAAGATTTGCCTACAGGTTGCAAACTAAGAGAGGTCTGGTTTATAAAACAGTCATAGTTTAAAACACATTTGTCCTTAAAAATAAATGTAAGTTAACTCTTTCTAAAAACAGGTTTGTAAAGTGATAAGTTTGTTGTTTAACACAAAACATTAGTACAATACTTAGGGTTATGTTAACCTAAGTGAACCATCTAATTCATATTGCTGACAACGTGCTGAAGGAGCTCGCTTCAGAATAAACATCCAGAGGGGCTTTACCTTGTGGCAGGCGATTTTAACCACGTAAACCTGACGAACACGCTGCTGAGGTTTTACCAACATATTAATATCCCAACGCGGGGAAATAACACACTTGACCGCGTTTATACAAACATCAAAGCCGTCCCCCGCCCCACCTCTGGCTCTATCTTGTTGGTCCCGGCTCACCACCCCCTGTTGCGACGCTCCAAACACACACAGAAAACCATTACTGTGTGGTCCAGCGATGCCGATGCCATGCTGCAGGACTGTTTCGGCTGCACAGACTAGCAGGTCTTCAGGGAGGCTGTTGAATGTGTAGGATAACTAAATCTGGTGGAATACACATCTGTCGTCCTCGGATATATCAGCAAATGTGTGGAAGATGTCACCACCACCTGGACTGTGATCTGCGACCCGAACCAGAAAACCCTGGCTGAATGCAGAGGTGCGTTCTCTGCTGACAGCCAGGGATGCTGCCTTCATGTCCGGCTACTCTGGTTCCAAAATGCTCCACAGTGACGGGCCTTGTTTTGTGCAAAAGTTTGTTTGTCAAACTTCTGATCAGGTTCGAGTGAAATCGGCACAGATACAATGAATACACACTACACTGGTGCTAGAATAATGTGTCTTTATTCCCCACACACAGAGTATATAGAAACTTAATCAAACATTACATAAACTACATAGCAGAACCCTTACCTGACCGAGCCATACGATTCTGGTCAGGGCCCGCCTTGGTAGTTTCAACGCCGGACGACGTGCACATCTCACAGCGGACTCTGACCAGAATCGGGACCCCCTTACCTTTATGTAGAATTTAGACAAGGGTGGCATGCGAGCGGGGCGGGCCGCGCCCCACCCGCAGGTTTCCCTGCGATACATCGGTGTTCCGTTTCGAAAGCACGCCCCTGAAACCGGGCATGTCTCCCAAACGTGGCAAGCTAGCTTCAAAACAGTGTCTGGCGGTGCCAAGGTTCTCAAGGCCAAAAACAAAAACACTCCTTTCCTATCCTCTAATTGATTATTTATGCAGGTGAGAAACAAGTTATAAAGAATGATTATAAGTATGTGAGCGCTCAACCCACAGGTTTCCCGGCGATTTATCAGTGGCCTGCTTCGAAAACATGTCCCTGAAACCGGGCACGCTGCCCTCAAAACAGTGTCTGACGATGCAAAGGTTCCCAGGGGAATATACGAGCAGGTGATTATAAACATGTTATATCGAGTGATTATAACTTTGTGAGTGACCAAAAGGCATAATAAATTATTTTTCACCACAATCCTTTACCAGTGTTGTGGTGGGGTTTTCCATGCCCATGCACTGGGTAGATACATCCTGGACATGGGCGCCAATCCATAGCTGGGCACACTTACTTACCCCCCCCAACACACACACACTATATGGGGCATTCAAATGACCTTGAACCCATGTTTTTTGAACTGTGGGAGGAAACCCACGCAGACACAGGGAGGAAACTGCAACCAGATCGGGATTCAAAGCAGGAATCCCCAGAGTTGTGAGGATAACATGCTAACCACTAAGCCACCGTGCCTCGATATAAACAAAATGCAGACATTTATACATTTGCTATTTTCTGTGCAAGTTTGCTTCGCTTTTCTTTTCAGTCCTTTTGTACTTTCCTCTCCACAAAATAAGTCAGAGAGTAGAACAGTCTCTCACTCCTAACTGCTACGTTACCCCAGCGACAAAAAAACTGGTTTTGCCATGCCTATGGAATAACGGACATTTTTCTTCTTCCCCTTTTCCGTTTCTCTCTGCTTCCCTCTTATTAAGAAAGGAAAGGGGGAAAAGATGTACAGGTCATTTTACGAGCATTATGGAGAGAAAATGAACAAAATAAAAGTATAAACAGGAGGGGGAAATCCAGCGGGGCTCAGTGTGCATGGGGCCTCTATAATAGAGAATGGATTATGGCTCTAAATGACCCTGGTGCTCTCAGAATAGTCAGCCTTTCAGAAAGCGAGCATGAAAAGGTTGAGCTATTCTCTGGTAAAATAGGGTACTTTTATGTTCAAATGGAATGACCTCTCTCTCCCTGCTCTTCACCCCCTCTATCCATCTCTCATTCACTCTCCACTGCTTTCCTTCTCTCGTCTCTGTCCAGAAAGAGGAACCGGCACGTGTCGCTCTGTCTGAGGAAGGCAAGGAGCAGCTAATGTTTGAGGTGCCTTTAAATGACTCGGGATCAGCTGGCTTGGGCGTCAGTCTTAAAGGCAACAAGTCCCGAGAGACTGGAGAAGACCTGGGGATCTTCATCAAGTCCATCATCCATGGGGGAGCTGCTTATAAGGTAGTAAAGCTAGAACACCTAACTGGAACTATAATTATAAAAATAACAATAACCACAAATACAGTCTGTATACAATTGTACACATATGAATGCTGCTTCCCAAATGAGCTTCGCTTATTTTTTTTTTTGTTTTGCATTTGCAATGAGCATACAGTTAATTATTGGTGTGTTTGAACACACCAATATGTGTTGGGGCATTATTCCATTGTCGTTATGCATATTATAACCCACCGGCTTAAACTAGGGGTAAATGAATGTAGTAAAACTTTGGAAAATGTGTAGTAAATTCATTTATTACTGATTTTGTTTTAGAACTCTGCTACCAGAGTGTACACACACACACACACCTTTTTGCTTTCCCATTTATTTGCCCCCCCTCAAACTTTTCAACCTTTTTTGCCACATTTTAGGCTTCAAACAGAAAGATATGAAATTGTAAATTTTTTAGATGAATCAACAACAAATGGGACATAATCGTGAACTGGGACGAAGTTTATTTCGTTAATACTTTTTAGCATCACCTTTTGCTGCGATTACAGCTGCAAGTCGCTTGGGTTATGTCTCTATCAGTTTTGCAGATCCAAAGATGGAAATTTCTGCCCATTCTTCCTGCAAAACAGCTCGAGCTCGGTGAGGTTGGATGGAGAGCTCTTTCCACAGATTCTCGATTGAATTCAGGTCTGGACATTCTAACACCTGGATACGTTTATTTCTAAACCCTTCCATTGCAGATTTTGCTTCATGTTTTGGATCATTGTCTTGTTAGAAGATGAATCTCCGTCCCAGTTTCAGGGCTTTTGCAGACTCCAACAGGTTCTTCACATTCTTCCAGAATGGTCTTGTATTTGGCTCCATCGATTTTAACCATCGTTCCTGTCCCTGCTGAATAACAGCAGACCCAAACCATAATGCTGCCACCACCATGTTAGACAGTGGAGATGGTTGTTTTGTTTTACGCCAAACATAACGTTATGCATTGTGGCCAAAAAGTTGAATTTTTGTTTCATCTGACAAGAGCACCTTCTTCCACGTGTTTGGCGTTTCTCCCAGTTGACTTTTGGCAAACTTTAAACGACACTTTTTATGGATGTTTTTGAGAAATGGCTTTCTTCTCGCAACGCTTCCATAAAGGCCAGATTTGTGCAGTGTATGACTGATTGTTGTTCACGTCACGTCACGTCACGATTGTGTCCCACATGTTTTTGATTCTTTACAAAAATAACACAATTTCGTATTTTTATGTTTAAAGCCTGAAATGTGGCAAAAGGTTGAAACACTCAAGTGGGGGTGAATACAAGGCACTGTATTTTGTGAGAATATAAGGATAATAAACGAGTCTGTGCGCCTCTTATAAATAGGACTCATTATAAAAACTGGACTCAGTCAAAGGATAAATAGGTGATTTATTATTCAGGAACTGATTTCTAATAGCTAAGCTTTAATTACATCTACCTAAAATAAATATTTGTACATTTTTAGACCATAATCTAATTCATACCGATGACTAAACTCATGGTTGTCTAAGAAATTTAGATTTAGAACTCTGGGCTTTTTGACCTGAAGTTTCAAGCCCCATCACTGCTATGTTTCCACCTCTGGTCTTTAAAGAAAGAGCCCTAAACCTTATTTTCTGAGTTAAAATCGTGCAAGCTGCTTTGGATAAATGTGTCTGCAGACTGCTTTAAATGTTAATACAGGACTGTAGGCTTTGTGATGGGTGTGGAGGCTGAAAGTGGGCTCTTTACCCTCCAGCTATACGTCAGTTACACTAATGAAGAGATATGAACTCTTAGCCCTCGAGTTAAACAGGGTCTCTTAGTGGGGACTGCAAATCACCTGATGACCTGCTGCAGCTGGCATCCTCGCTAGACCTGTGGCCCTGCTGACCCTTGAATTTGGCCATGTATGGCCGATCGAAGAAACAACAGCAGGGTGTTAAATGGCCACACGGCTCGGTTTCTGCTTGCGGCTTAACTGTTGATGTACAGGCCTCAGGCTGGAGATCAGCAATATTCAGTTACCTCGTTGCTCACCACAAAATAGTTTAAAAAGATTTCCAGTGCTTTGTTCGATTCTGTAGATAATCGGTGAATATAGAAAGAACTGTAACTAAGAGTTGAGCTTTGTGCATTGGGGTTGGTTCTGTTGCTTGTGCAAATGTTTGTGTTCATTAATGTTTCACTGTTTGCCAATCTAACATTGTATTTGTAAAACATCTTGAAATCATTGATCAATGCAAGTCTATTGATCTATTTAATAGTTTTGTTCTATTGATCAGGGAAACAGACCCTAAGTCCTTCTGAGTGCTTTGATAAATAATGGCTTAGCGAGGACTTGATTTCATCCTGTTTGCCCATATGTGCAGTTAATCAGAAAGAAATGTGACACAGCTTCTTATCTTGTCATCATTGTGTTAAAATTTGTGTGGTTTATGTATTTTATATAGTTGAATTTTGGATAAAAAATTTCAAGAAATTCAATTAAAATTATAAGAAATAATGTCTGTATTTAAGAATATTATTCACATTGTCTGTGATTTATTATTATGAGGTTTTGAGTGTAATGCTGCTGTTGCCAGCCTTAAGTATAAAAACAGGCATTTAGTTTTGAGAGTTATAGACGAGTCTCATTTCATCACTGATGACAAAACAAGAATTTAAAAGAAGGTTGTTCTCGTTTTTTGTTATTTAAAACTAAAAACGGCTTCATTCAACCTCACAATAAACATTTTTTAATATTGCAAAACAGTATATTTCATTTATTTATAGGCAAAATCATATAGAGACATTTCTATTCAAATTCCTTGTGTGTATTTGTGAAAAATACTATATGGATAAAAAAAATTGGAACTCACCAGTTCATTAATTAAGTTAAGTCCAACAGATATACAGTACCACTTTATTAGTTAAATAATTTTGTTAGTCCCCTGTTGGTTCTCGGTTCTCTATGGTTCAGGACGAGTATAATTTGGGTGGTCTATTGTTTATTGTCAGTTCTGCAGTGACACTGATGCGGTGAGTGAGTTTTAGTGCAGCAGTGCTGCTGTAGTTTCAGTTTTACACCTCAGTGACACTGCTGGGATAGGACTAATGCCGCAAGCAAATAATACCTGCTCTGTGATGCTACCTTTAGAGAGTCCTGCCCATTAGAGAACAGAGTAATTTTCACATTTTGTAACCTCATAACCTGGAATTCAAATGGATTATTTAAGAGTCTGCATCATTTCATTTACAGACCTTGCCTACAACTTTAAACATTTGATTAATTTTTATTGTGTACCAAAGAACAAAAATGACAAAATAACTGAAAACTTCAGTTTTCATAACTATTCACCCCCTTAAATTCACTTTTTGCGGCAATTATAGCTACAAGTCGCTTTGGATAAGTCTTTATGAGCTTGCCACATCTTGCCGCTGATTTTTGGCCATTCCTCAAAGCAAAACGGCTTCACCTACTTCAGGTTAGATGGTTTCTGCAGGTAAACAGCAATTTTCAAGTCTGACCACAGATTCTCAATTGGATTAAGGACTGTGCTTTGCCTAGATCATTCCAATACATTTACACGTTTCCTCTTAAACCACTTGAGTGTTTCTTTAGCAGCCCTTTGGGTCATTGTCCTGTTGGAAAGTAAATGTCCATCCCAGTCTCAAATCACTGATGCTAACCGGTTTTGCTCAGTAATATCCCGTATTTAGCACCATTCATCTTCCCCTCCACTCGTACCAGTTTTCCAGTCCCTGCTGCTGATAAACATGCCCACAGCATGATGCTTCCACCACCATGTTTCACCATGGGGATGATGTTCTTGGGGTTTTCCTTGGTGGCCAAAAAGACTCAACTGACCACATTACCTTCCTCTGTACATTTTTGGAGTCTCCCACATACCTTTTTACAAACTCAAAACTAACCTTCCTATTTTTGCCTGTTAGTAAAGGTATTTTTCTAGCCACTCTTCCATAAAGCCCAGTTTTTTGAAGTGTATGGCTTATTATGGTCGTATAGACAGATACCAAAGTCTCTGCGTGGGCCCTCTGCGGCTTCTTTAGGGTTATCTTTGGTCTTTGTGCTGCCTCTCTGATTAATGCCCTCCTTGACTGGTCTGAGTGTTTTGATAGGCGCCCCTTTCTTGGCACATTTCCATTTCCATGTTATTTTCATTTGATGATAATGCATTTGGTGGTGGTTTGGGGGATCATCAGAGATTTGGATATTTTTTCTCATAACCCAACTCTGACTTACACTTCTCTACAACTCTGTCCCTCACCCGACTGGAGATGTACTTGGTCCTCATGGTGTTGTTTGGTTAACTTAATGGTGTTTTTTTTTAAAAAAAAAATGTGCATATACTGACAGATCATGTGACACATAATGCCACCTTCATTTCACGAAGCATGTGACTTCTGAAGATAATTGGTTGCACCAGAACTTTTTATGGGCTCATAACAAAGGGGGTGAATACATATGCAAATGCCCATGCCAGTTTGTTTTATTTTCACAGTTAATTTTATGTCATATATATATATATATAATATATATATATTTATTTATTTTTTTTTCTGATACTGATACTGTCCTGATAACATGGACAGTAAGTGATGCAAACAGAAGGTGTGTCCAACCTTTTTACTGTTACTGTACAACTGCCACAATTGTTTTTGATGACTCCATCCTTTTCTGTTCGAGTGGTGTCTGCTCGATAAAAATGAAATAATTGAGATTTTAACTGTGGCATATGTAAATGATTTAAGTTGTTTTTTTACTACCTGTGCTTCCTGATATCAGCAAGTGGGACTGCTATAGAAGCTTGAGGTTGGCAGGGTGTCTATGCTTGTTTCTGGAAACTAAAAGCCCTGTTGTTCTCTGCACAGCCCCTGATGACACTATGCAGTAATTACAGAGCAGCACCAGCTAGCTCTAGCGCATTAACACTAATTAAAAACTCTCTGAGTCCATGATAATTAGCTGGAAGTGTCCCGAGTCTGTGGGTGGGTTGTCTCTTCTTCTTACACTTGTCAAGGGAATCGGAGAGATAGAAGGAGTGCACAGACAGGGCGAGAGGCGACCATAACTTTCAATCAGATGACTGCCTTCGATTCTACGAGAAACAACTGTTGGGCGTGTGATTGCAGTTGGGGCAAAAGGGCAAATTCTTCTCTTTGTTTTTGTAGCTTTGCACAGTACAGAGGGAAATAAACTCTATTTCACATTTCCACTGATAAGGTTCATCGAGTTTAGGAAACATATACTTTTTTGGAACGCATACATAGCCATTTACTTAAATATTCCCCCTTAATTAATCTTATAATGCAGTATCAAGGTTTTTTATACAGCATATTGTTTATACTTCATACCATTTGTCTATATTTTCGCTCTGAGCCTTTGATATTAAATTATTTTTACAAGAGCCATTGATGGGAAGCAGTAGCAGGCTTACAAACTAGCGTTACCTACAGCCCATTTGGCCATTGGAATAACAAGCCAAACAAGTCATGTGATAAGAATATTAGACTTTGCTTGATTCTTTGAATAACACACAACACCCATTCACACATTTGGTTGTCAAACAGAGAAAATTCGAAAAGGGTTCACAAACCTTCAAAGCATCATGATCATATGAGAACAGAAGGTTCAGGCTTCAGGTTCTATTCCTGCCATATGCCATTGAACCCTTCACACTTACAGTTTCAATCACTGCCCTCACTTCTATTGCCCTGAATAAAATTGTCTGCTGAATGATGGAGGTGTTTTTTAAATAGTTTTATTATGATTTTATTGTACGGCACACAGGAATTTTGTTTAAAATAAAAAATAAGAAAGATACCAAGTTTTTCTTGCATTGTCGAGTATCCTGGTTGTATCTAACCTTTATAACCATAAAAATAAATCTTTAATTGAAATAAATGGTGCCTGTTCTTGGACAAGGATCATTTGATTACTAATTTTGCTGCGCTAAAGCAAAACCATGGAGCGGTAAAGTCCAGAGCATTTTTGGATTGTTAGCTCCAGAATTAAAATAGACGAGATGCAGCAGCATATGAAGCCTAAACCTGATCTGACCAAATGGGTTTCCATTACTGATTACAATTTCATGTATCATTTACAGCTCTAATCAGTTCTGACATGGGTGCTTGCCACACGGTTCCAGATTAAGAGCATGTTATTGCATTGAACACTCCAAAAGTCTGATTTTTAGATTGTTTAATAGTATAGTATTATATAGCACTTAAAAGAATCAAAGAAGTGCACACGTAGAATAATGAAAATGTAACTTATTAAAGGCCACCAACCAGATTCTACTGCTTCTGCAGGAATGTTTTGGAAACTGGAGTGATGATTACTGGTTTGAGCTTGAAACGTGTGAACAATATGATCAGTTGTTTAGTTTATTGAAATATACAGGGGTTGGACAATGAAACGGAAACACCTGCTTTTAGACCACAATAATGTGTTAGTATGGTGTAGGGCCTCCTTTTGCGGCCAATACAGCGTCAATGTATCTTAGGAATGACGTATACAAGTCCTGCACAGTGGTCAGAGGGATTTTAAGCCATTCTTCTTGCAGGATAGTGATCAGATCACTATGTGATGCTGGTGGAGGAAAACGTTTCCTGACTCGCTCCTCCAAAACCCCCCAAAATGACTCAATAATATTTAGATCTGGTGAGTGTGCAGGCCATGGGAGATGTTTAACTTCCCCTTCGTGTTCATGAAACCAACCTTTTGAACTCTGGTATGTCACCCGTAATGTTGTGTGCATTGCAATATTTGGAGCAAAACTGTGCTCTTACCTGCTAACTGAACCTTTACACTCTGCTCTTACTGGTGCAATGTGACATTAATGAAGATCGGCCACCAGGCTGCTGAAATTTAACCATGAAACCCCCCACACTACATTTACATTTAGTTATTTAGCAGATGCTTTTATCCAAAGCGACTTGCAGGTATCACAACTTGGTTGAGGTCAGAACGCAGGCTTGAAACAGGACCCTGGAGCATTGAGAGTTAAGTGTCTTGCTCAAGGACTCACATTGGTAACTTCAGTGGACCTGGGATTTAAACCCCAACCTTCTGATTGATAGTCCAACACCCTAACCACTGAGCCCTACTTAAGGTTTTTTAAGGTTTCTTCACATAATGGAGATTTTTCATGCCAGTCGCTCCGGAAATAAATAAATCTGATTTAACTGATGTTAAACCGTCATCTCAATAAGAAAATGTTAATTGTTGAGGCAAATTTTATAAAAATGTGCTTTATACAGTTATAGAACTGAGCTGCACGTGATGTTAAGGTGACAACTTATACTTTGCCACAAAAAAAAATCTGAATAACTTTTTTTATATTTTACATTTTAGAAGCTGTTCATATTTCTATCACACTATTTGCAAGTAAAAATTCTAATCTCTTTATAGGCTAATGGTTAATTGGTTGAGATGAAAATCTTTTAAACAGATTTAAAAACAAACACAAATACAAGTAATCTATTTAATGCATTTGTGTGTAAAATATTTTAGTAAACTCAATTGCAATAAAATCCATTAACCAGTATAATATATTTGATTTATTGTTATCTACACACTCCAGATGCATTCTAAAAATATTCGTAGTCTTTGATTCACTTTTTAAAAAAAAAATGCACCTCCTGTTTGTATAGTCGGGTAAATTAAGAATATTATGAAATAAACGTTCACTATAAAACGCACAGGTGATGATAAAGCAGATTACCTGTAATGATTTTGGATGAGTCCTGAACACCAGAGTCGTTTGTCTCGTTTTTGTGTGACTCGTTTGCAGCTACTATCGACTGAATCAGCGTGAAGCAAATGCACGCGCACATAAATACTCTCCAAGCCATACTACGAAAAAAAATTCAACGACCGATTTAAACAATCTTACAGATGCAAAAGCACTTATAAACACGTGCGAGAACCTGTCACATCTTAACACGGTGAGACCACCACACCTTTATAGCTGCGCTGCCTCAGCAGCATCCGCCCACTGGTAGCGACTTTTTCACGAATCGACTCGTTTTGTAGCTCAACTTGACGCATGACTCTGAATCAACCTCGATTCTGAATCAACCTCGAATCAGGAGTCACTTTATAAGACGATTCATCTCGTTAAAAGCCTTTTGGTAGTTTCAGAAATAAGGTAACAGTCAAGTCTTTTTATTATATCACATCAAATGTTCGATTGAAAGTTAAACTTTGGAAAATATTAAACTTCTAATAGGTTAAAAGTTTATATAAAAGTGTAAAATAAACAATAGTGTGTGTACATGTACCCCTTGTAGAGGCTGTGTTGACTTGGACTCTTAAATATGGAAATTTATGGTTAATGAAATCACAAAACATTGTTTAAACAAACGTGTTAAATGTTCTTAATTTAAAGTGCAAATCAATATGCAATTTTATGGTCAACATTTCAACAATTTACATAAAGAATTACATTACATTATAAAGAATATGGAATAATGGTGAGGGAATCTGGCTTACTTAGAGCCTAGACCTATTTCCTTGTATGTTGATCTGCTTGCTTTAAACATATAATAAAATGTATTCTGTTAATTCACTTGAAACCTAATTAAGTTAAATATAAATCTATTTTATAAAAGCGAAATTATATATATAATATATATTAGTTTTAAACATAGTGTGATTTATATCATCTCACATCAAACTTCAGTGAATATTAGACGTCTAATAGGTTAAAACATTATACAAAAGCTATTCACTTAAACAACACAATGTAACTCCAAGTCAACCACACTGGTCCAGTTAGGGAAGTTACACTGATTGTATATCAATTTTACTTGCTGTTGTGCAAATGAAACAGACAACATGTAGAAATGAGAGGCACTTAGCAAGACCCCCCCCCCCCCTATAAAGGAGTGCTTCTGCAGGTGGTGACCACACACCTTTTCTCTGTTCTCATCCTTTCTGGCTG
>JAOUQT010000044.1:13004427-13015820 GCA_025769995.1 Xyliphius kryptos | reverse complement strand
ATTTGGTCACACCATCTTCTTGCTTCATTGTCTCTTTTCTCCACTGTATTGATGGACCTTGATTAATAATTACAGACTGTAGTACATATGTACTTTTGTTTTGATATTTAGAAATCACTTGCATATAAAAAGTGTGATTTTTGTACTTTCATATAAAAAGTGTGATTTTTCAGGTACACTAAAAATCAGACGCTTTAAAAATTAGCTTAACCTGTGAGTGAAACTATTCTTGTCAGTCTAGATAAAGCTGAATCATCTCGAACTCAACACAAATGATGTGGAGTGAACATGAGAACAGCAAGTTGAATAGTTACAATGTCTTGGGATGGTGACGTGTACTGTGGAGGGGGGTTTCTGGTCGGCCCCACCCGTTCCAATGTTCCCAGCTCCTCGTTGTTTTGGGCCAACTGGATGGTGAGACTGGTCTCCCAGAACCCTTAAGCAAAGTCAAAGCCCTCTGCTCTCACAAGCCGAAAAGCATCCGACTCTTACAAAGGAAATGTGGGACAAAGCCTGACTATGCTAAACCTTTCTATGGCTCAAGGCTTCATTTCACCCTTTTTTCTCTCTCATGCCTTTGCACACCCTCCCTTTCTTACTGTTTCTTTCACAACACTTTGTTTCTCTGAAGTTGAGTTTTCCTCCCGTTTTCAGAATCCTCATATCAAATTATCTTTACTTATTAGGCCCCTGCCTTTATTCAAAGTAGCGACTTCCCTGCTGACTCGGGTTAGCAGAAGTGAGGTGTTCAGATGTCCTCTCCACAGTCAAGGGGAGATGAGGCCTTTTGTAAGATGAAAGCAGTGCAGAGAGAGAAGTGGGCTTTTGTGAGGTCGATGGGGTAAAAGGGGAGGTCACCCACCCTGCCAGTCATGATTAAGGGGCATTAGGGGCTTTTAGCAGAGTTAACACACTGGTACAAGGGTCCTTTTGTCCAAAGTTCCTCTGCGCGATGCCAAGGCTGCTTGCCATCCTGACCAAAAGATTTTTTTTTTTTTTTTTTTTAGCTCTCACTGTGAAGAAATTTCTGTTATAGTGCTTTTGTTCAGTCCATCACCTTTTCATTATCTTATTTGATTCTGAGTGCACAATCTAAACGGCTATGAATGTGAATGAATGAAACGATCGAAATTCTCTCCTGGCTGAGACCAAAGCCTTCCCTGTTTAATACATCATCCTGAGTGGGGATGCACTGTGGTGCTTCTGCACTGCTTTCTATTCTGAGCTCATGCATAAGTCAGTGGGACGTGGACAAAGAACTGAGCAGTCTTTAACTGAGGTCATGGACTGAGTTAAATGAATGTTTTATTGTATCAATCTCTTTACTCAGAAACTAAAGTTTAAGTTCATTTCTCAATATGCTTATATTTAATATACAGAGATGTAAAATGTATTATTGTGATCCTTTGAAAAGGGGATTTTCAATAACTTGTATTATGTGCATACAAAATAATAGATCTGTGGTATTTGTGTTAATAGTGTTTAAGTGGGTTACTTATGATTGTGACAGGTAAATACAGTCAGTCAACGTGTTCAGAATGTCAGTGTGTTTTAAGTCATTTAAGGCCATTCTGTTTTTTGATAAATAGTGAATCAACTGTCTGAGAAGGACAACTGGAGAAGGCTTGCTACTACTGTGTGTATCTATGTTCTCCTCAAGTTCCTACAGGGGGGTGGAGCAGGTAAGCCTTCTACTGTCATCTACTTACATCTGTATTCATGTTGCATTAAATTTAGTGTCCACAGGACTTTCATATGCACATTTTGCTGGCTTTCCGATTCAGTTTTATGCTAAATGCTAATCCGAGTGTGACTGCACAGGACTATTTAGTTTTTGCACATTGAGTCCTATTCAGTGAATGCATGCTTACTGTAATTGCAAGAAATGTTTGCTCAGCTAGTTTTAGTCTGGCTTTGAATTCTGAATAGAAACCTAGATTTGAATCGATTTTTAATAAAATAAAATTTTGTCAAACGTATTTTACTAGTTGAAATTGCTGTTAAAAAACAGCTTTAACACAGATTGTGAGTATTTCGATGTAAATTGTTAAATTGTATCCATTCTTTTAGAAGTTTTTGTTTTCCCTTTGGCAGGTACATCAGGTTTTGTGAGTAACTTGCGCTCTTTCTTGTGGACACGTGTTCAGCAGTACACCAGTCGCACGGTGCAGCTCCAGTTGTTTGCCCATCTTCATGCCTTGTCTCTGCGCTGGCATTTGGGCAGAAAAACTGGTGATGTCCTACGCAGCATTGATCGGGGCACTTCTTCTGTCTGTCATTTACTAGAGTATGATTGTGGCTTAAAGATTTATACACATACTTTCCTCAGAAATTAAATACAGATGCAGAAGTTGTATCATATTAAATTGATTTAATTTTTTTTTTGTTGTTTTTTTGGCTTTTATAGTTATATTGCGTTTACTATTCTGCCAACAATCGCTGACATCATTATTGCCATCATTTACTTTGTCTCTTATTTTAATGCCTGGTTTGGACTTATCGTCTTCATCTGTATGTTGCTCTACCTCAGTAAGTTTATTAGAATAAAATCAACTGCATATAAATAAAGGAATAGTAAATATTTGCAAATTTTATCTTTAAATTGATCGTTTTGTTTCCCGTGTTTATTATTTATTAATCTTAGAGTTATAATTTTTATTGTTGTGTCCAGCTTTTACTATAATCATCACAGAATGGAGAACCAAGTATCGACGAGACATGAACATACAGGACAATGATGCCAAGTCCAAAGCAGTGGACTCTCTTCTCAATTTTGAAACTGTGAGTAACAGATTACTGTGTAAAAGTCTTCTGTACCCCATTATCGGGCCAGTAGTTATTTCTTTGGTAAAACCTCTATTAGAATAAATACAAATAACATTTGGTGGTATTAGTCATGATCTATTTCATTTAACCATATAAGGCAGCCCAGAATTACCTGTAGTTGTCTTTACCCATTATGTGCTTTCATTTCATTTTAAAAATGTATTGTATTAAAACACATGTGCTGCTAATGGACTGAAAGTAACATTGAACATAATGTTTTTTAAACTCGTTTACAAGGTGTAGTACATTTTTAAAAAGGCATTGGACCTATTGGTGTTAACTTAATCATTGAGTTTAGATGTTACATGTAGTCCGTTTGTCAAAAGTGTATTAAATCAAGCATGTATCCATACCTGATGCATAATTATTTTGTGAAAAGAGTTTGGGAAAGGATATTATTGGTTTTAGCAAGGTTCCCCCAGTGAACAAACAAGGTCTATAAACTCATGATTGTTTAAGTGTGGTGTGGAATAACTGGACTGGCCTGCAAAGTCTTAACATCAATTCCAGCAAACATCTTTGATATTAAATAAAATGGTGCATCACTAGCTGATCTCACGAATGCTTTTCTAGATGATTGAAAAAACAAGTCTTCTAGAAAGCGTTCCCATAAAAGGTAAAACTGTAATGGTTGCAAAGAAGGACACGTTATAATGTTTAACGTTTATACGTTTAGAATTATTAAACTTCTAAGTGTGTAATGTATAGGTGTCCCAGTACTTTTGACTACATAGTGCATAAACTACTTTTGTCAAAATAAATAATTACCATTACCTGTTTATTTTTATATCCATTCTAAGAATCTGCTTTAATATGTAAAACCCTGAAATGTTGAGTCTGTTTGATTGACATGAATATATTAATCTTTCTTTTTAATTATAAATTAAAATACTTTTATATTTCTGTTTCAGGTAAAATACTATAATTCGGAAAGTTATGAAGTCAGGCGCTTTGGGGATGCTATCCTACACTTCCAGGTCAGCCAATTTTCTGACTTTTACATTAGTTAAAAAGTCATTTTAACCTTTGAGCAAGATTTTATTGTTGGATCTTCAGTTTTGAAAAGGAAGGCATGAAACAATTTTTCATGATTCTTTCCACAGGCCTCAGAGTGGAAAAGTAATGCTTCTTTGGCTCTGCTAAACCAAACCCAGAACCTGATTATTGGCTCAGGCTTGCTTGCAGGATCATTGCTTTGTGCATACCTTGTCACAGTAGATCAGTTCCAGGTGTGAAAATTTTTGACATTTACTTGGCACAGTAAATTCATTTGTATTTATTTTTTTAGTAGTCGTTTTTCTTTTTTTAATGTGTTTTTCATTATTTATGTTAATAAATCCTTTAACTTACAGGTCACTATCTTTGGGGTTAACTACCTGTTCACCTGTACTATTAACTATAGCTCAAATATGTTTTAAATTATACTCGTTTAAAATGCTTTTGCTTTGTTCTAATTTCAGTCCCGAGTGTTCTTACATTTTTGTTTTTATACTTTAGGTTGGAGATTATGTCCTTTTCGGAACATATATTGTCCAGCTCTATATTCCTCTTAACTGGTTTGGCACATACTACAGGTAACATTGGATGTTTTTTTGTACTGTATGTGTTCTGCCATTACACTGATTTATTGTATAAGCCCAAACTTAAACTGATGCCTGAATTATATATTTAAAGGTTGATCCAGACTGCCTTTGTTGACATGGAAAACATGTTTGAGCTGCTTACAGAGGAGGAGGAGGTAAGATTAAACATGGGCAGTTTTAATTTCATGTTGTAAAATGTATTAAAATAGTGCAAATAATTAAAATGGGGTCATTTATTTTTAACATTGGGTAAATAAAGATCAGGCACATGAACTGTGACATGTCACAAACGT
Organism: Xyliphius kryptos; assembly: GCA_025769995.1. Lineage (NCBI taxonomy): Eukaryota > Metazoa > Chordata > Actinopteri > Siluriformes > Aspredinidae > Xyliphius > Xyliphius kryptos. Next base: position 13,011,118 of record JAOUQT010000044.1, on the reverse strand, counting down.
GTGTGCGCGCGTGTATATTTGTATATCTATGATGGTCAGCTTTTGGGGTTTAGCCCCCTCCAGCGGGAAATCTTTCCACAAAACACGCAACCAACACCCAGCAGCACAGCTACGCATTTAAAACTCTTTTAGAAGTCATTGATATGGTAATGGTGAAAAATGGAAAGAAAGCCTTTAGTGGGTTTTCAGGTTTCTTTGTATATGTTTGACAAACTGTAACTGTTCGTTTATGGATTTTTGCATACATTTCCATTGCAAACAGCCTTATCATTTTGTAACATTCTCAGATCTTTTTTGTTTTGTGCAGTATGACACTTGTATATTAGAAATTGATTGTGGAGTTTGTGGTGTAGTCAAGTTGTATAGTCTAGTTTCCAGTCCCTGTGTTGCAGGTTGCTTGATTTCAGCAGTATAATTTTTTTTCTTAGTGTTAAAATATGTTCCATAATTTCAAGAATTATGTGTAATTTATTACATAAAGGTAAAGTAGGGAAAACACTATATGCACTACTAATACCTTATTATTAATGCTTAATAAATGAATCAATATGCTACCAAAAAGTTTTTAAAACACGTAAATATGTCCAGTAACTAACCTTAATGAACAAACGACATGTGGACTGATGAATCACATTTGTAAAAACGAAATTAATTTCATTGTATATTTTAAAACATCAAATATCAAGAATCATCACGGAACACAGTCTGCATTTAGAAGTGCAATTTACAATTTTAATTTGTAAGGTGAAAGCCAGACAGTGATGGGTTCCCCATGCCCATCCAGGGGAGAACATCTCAGGCGCTGGGCGGATAAACCCAGGACAGGGTGCCGGTCGTTCGATGGGCACACACTCACTCACACAGCCACACACAGACACACGCTATACTGGGCAATTTAAAGCATTCAATTTACCTTGAATCCATGTTTTTGGACCGTGGGAGGAAACTGGAGAACCCGAAGGAAACCGACGCAGACACGCGGAGAACATGGAATTTATATACAGTATGTAATTACTTTACCACACCACAGTGATACTACTTTGACCTAACACATCAAAATGATCAGTCTTATTCACTTTCCAAAATCATGCACATATTTGATCCATGTGGAAAAGTTTACAGCAACATCTGATCTACATCTTTAGTAGTATAATCTGCACCATATTGTATGAGTTTGAAAATTCCTCTGTCTTGCACCTCTATGATCCTCCCTCGTGCAGGTAAAAGATGCTGACAATGCAGTGGATCTGTTTTGTGCTAATGGAAGAGTGGATTTCCAAAATATATGCTTCAGGTACACTGCAGGGTAAGTTTAAACATGTGTCATTAAAAGAGCAGAGAAGAGAATTAGGTGTCCAGTGTTTATGGCTTTAGGTGTTTTTCATAAGTTTCCCATGTTCATTTATTGTGTATTTTCTGTTTCTGATTTAAGCAAGTGCCTGATTTCTAGATACCGTAAGGCCTGTATGTATTTCTGTAACACTGGTGACTTTTTGTTAGGTACACTTGTTTGTCTCTACCGTTACAAAGATGGCATGCATGTGTACTTTGTAGTTGTATAATTACAGACAGTGGTCTGTTTCTCTGCATACACTGTAAGTTCTTTTTTTCCCCGAATATTTCGTTTCGAAAGGACCACAACTAGTTTGTGTGCTGTGCGATTTTCAGCACTATAATGACATTTACTGTACATGCTGTTTGTTTGTTAGTGTTGCACTTTGTGACTATAAGATTGGATCAAAAACAGCAGACCTATTTACATTGTTGTATTGATGATGATCCACTTATCGAAAATGACACCAGCATGCAGTTAGCACTGACAAAAGATTAGAAAATGATTAAAACACACAGTTTTAATTGCTCATCTATATGATAAAGCAATAAGGGAGATATGTCTAATAGAGTGCACAGTAAATGAACAATCATTAAAAACTACTGTGGTTGTGTCTTATTCAATCGTACAAGCATAGCTCACACTAACTTACCACCAGTGTCTGCAGTGCACCACCAATTCATCCACCACCAAAAAATCTATTTGGTTGTGGCCCTGTTGGTTCTGATCATTCAAGAGCAATGTAAAGGTGACAAACTGAGTATACAGAAAAATTTATGAAATAGAAATTTAAAGGAGGATGTCTTGTTTACTGAGCTTTGTTTCTCACATGGTTTATTTCATTGAGAACAAAACACATACCAGGAAGATTTTCCTTGGCAATGTCACTTCAGCTAGCTCCTTATGGGTTTAAGATTAGGAAATTGTAAAAGTACTTGGTGTCTTGTAAGGGTATATATGTGTGTGTAGATGGACTCACTGGTTCCTTATATAGATACATATGTTTATTTCAGGTAAAAGAGTAATAATAAGTAATCATTAAAAAAATATTTTTTTTTTACCAGTACAACATGAGCATGACCTTCTGTTTTTAAAAGCAAACTATTTTAATTGAAAAGTTCTGACTATCTTTGATGTGTTATTCATGACTTGTTTGCGGGCACTTAGTCAGTGAGAAGAAAATTTATCCAGACATCAGATGTTCTTCTTCTAGTGTTTTGGTCTTCTGTGTATTAATATGTTCTCAAAACATTGGTTTGTGTCTTTACAGAAGAGAAATTCTCAGAAATGTATCATTCACAGTAATGCCTGGTCAAACTGTGGCACTGGTAAGCTTTGGGTTTCATAGACAGACATGCTTTATGAAAGTTGTTAGCTAACTTGATTCTCTCTAAATCTGCTCCAGGTTGGACAATCAGGATCCGGCAAAAGCACAGTTTTACGACTGCTGTTTCGTTTTTATGATGTGCAGGATGGCTGTATCCTTATTGATGGTCAGGATATCTCAAAAGTAAGAAAATCCAGATCTTTAACAATATTCTCACCCGGCCATGTCCCTTCATAATGCAGCGATGTACAGAATTTTCAAGAAACACCACAGGACACATTTTTGCAAGCATTTGCTGTAATTTATTTATCTTTATTGGATAAATCCTTTGAAAAAATGACAATGTAAATGTTTATGGACCTTGCTTTGTGCTTTAGGGCCCACTCATACTGGTACACAGTCAATGACTGTTACCATTACATTGGAACCAATGGTCTATGACTTTGAGTTCATAAACCTGTTACCATAAATTAAACATCTAAATTAAATAATTTTAGGTGTATATTCAGTACTGTAATTCATATAGGGTTGCTTCATTTTTTTGTATTACTATGTATGGTTGCATTTTTCAATTCAGTCATCTGTATCTTGAAGGATAATTGATTAAGCAGTTTTAAAAGTGTGCAGTATAATGCAGTATATTTTGGTCCCAATACATATTTTAAGTAAACACTCTACAACTGCAAAAAGCAAATTGAAGTCTTGAAGTCTGTACAACTGTTTGTTATAGATCACATGGTCAGTAACATTTAATACAACTGGCTTCACAACAATGTAAATAACTACAGTACTAAATATGTACATAGCATATGTGTTTTTTTTTTCTTTTTTTATATAGTTTTATATTTTTACTACTTTTACCTTTTTTATTCTGCTCATTATCTACTCATAATCTCATCCATGACATCCAGGGTGGACAGAAAAGTAGGAATTTCATTGTGCAGGGAAACATGTTTCTTTACTGTGCATATAACAATAAAGCTTTGACGAACGTCTTGCCTATTACACAAAGGATTTAGGACATTTTAGAATCAGATATAATTTTTAATTTTACAGCAACAGTTATTCAAACACTTTAAAGTAATCTTTTATATAGTAACTGTGAAGCAACTTGTAGAGAAATTATTTACATTTGTCTCTCTGGGGCCTATCATTATTGTAAACAATTCAGCTGCAAGGTTCTCTCACATCAAACTACTTTTTAATGACACTTTTATATTTAAATCACATAATTATTTTCTTTCTTATTTTTGTAGGTTTGGTTTTAGTCCAAAATAACTTGTAGTGTAATAAATTACCCAGGTAGATTTTTTGCAAAATAGTTTTGTTATTTTTTTTAATTATATTTTAATCAGGGTAATTTGTAGATAAATAATATATATATTTGATAATTGGTATTTTAAACTTCGTACACAAAGATTAAACCCTTGATGTTTGTGGTCTGTGTGTTTTTTTGTTTTTTTTTCATTGTGGCAATGATGCATCCTGGAAATCTTACCCGAAGAGAACTTAAATGGGGCCACATAAATAACGGCAATCCTGAACAAATCAGAAACAATTTCCTTTGCCAAATATTTCATTACATATGTGTCCCAGACAATTCTCTTTCGGGGCTAAACTCATTAAGCCTGCATTGTGACTTGTACGTGTTTTCCTAATTGCAGTGTACTGAAAGCGATACGAGATGAAGTGTCCAGGCTTTTGCCTTTGTTTCATGTTGTTTTTGGTTGATTGTGCTTGCATTCATTTATATCCGCCATGATTGCAGTGATTCCCAGTTGAGACCTTAATCAATCTTAGTGTGATGTGCTTAGCGTGATTAATGCGAGTTCATAAGTTTTTCCACTATTGGCGCATGTTATATTAGTTTATTACACCAGCTTCTTAATCTGAGAGGATGTTGCCCATCTTTTCTGATTAACTTGAATGCCAGTAGCCATCGTCAAAACATAGGCAGGAGATTGTCTTTGATTTTTAGAAGGCTCTGTGGTTTTCATGACAGCCTATGTTCAATGACAAAGTAAAAGTGCTCAATTATGCCTTTTTGAAGTGATGCTATACCAACCCACAAACGCTTACTCTTAATGCCTTGTAATTAAGCAGTGTTAAGAAAACTTTCAAATGAGCGAATTCTCACTTGTGTGTACATGTAGACGCATGTGAAGATCAAGTTTTTTTTTTTTTGTTTTTTTTTTTAAATATATACATCTGACTGAACCTGCTTCTTTTAAACAAATCATAGTGCAAGATTAGTAAATAATAAATACAGAATTTTTATTACTCTGCCCATTTACAAAACTTGACTGTCTGTTGATAGCTGCTCAGAGTTCATCCCCTATAGTCAGCCTGACTGTCTTTGTCTCTTAAGTTAATTTTGTATAGTGTTAAAAAAAACACTTATTTCACCTGTGTGCCCATTAGCCATTAGTACCAAGCATATTTACACCATATTAAAGACTTCTTTGAGGCAACTGTGTCAATGCAGATTGAAATAACTAGCAAATCAGCCTCAAAATACAGTTTTAACACTCTTTTCTTAAGTTTATATAAACTACCATATTGTTGATTTTGTTAATTAAATGTAGATGCACTGACTGACTGTGTGTAAAGTTTAAAGAACGCCACAGTGTTTAATTCCATAAAACTTGTTTACATACTGCGTTTTATAATAAAAATTTGTCTCAAAGTCTAATGATATTGTCTCAAAGTCTAATGATATTGAATGATATTGTCCTCTGAAGAACAATCCACTCTTCAAAGGTGTTTAGTGAATCAGGGGTCAGAGCTCAGTGTTCTGTGTGAGCCAGTCCAGTTGTTCCACACTGCCTTGCATCATCCATGGCATGGTCCTGCTGGAGTACAAAAAGGCTTCCCCAAAGTCTCTCCTTAAATTTGAAGCTTACATCATGTAAACTGCATTGGTAACCCTATACTAAACCTTTAGTGTTATACCTCCTCCGAATTTTACAGTTTGCATGCACCGTGTGATCAGTCCAGTAAATAAGACCTTTTTTTTTTTTTTTTTTTTTATTCTGACTTGTCCATCCGACTTCCTGATGTAGACACTTGACTCCTTACTCATTTTTGGAGTCTCCATCTGTTTGACATTGTGCATGGTGACGCTTTGTCACATCGTTTATCATTTTATGGTCTTGTAATTCTGAAATGTTTACAATGCTTACCACCACATGTTGAACATTGTATTCTTTAACTTTAAAGAGACAGTTTAGGAAGGCTCTTTGTAAATTTCTCAATCAACTGTAAGTTGTAGTAACATGTAGAGTTAAGGAAATTTGACCAGCAGTGTTCGTATGGATGCAAAGAACTGGCTTGAGGCATAGCCTTTTATCCAGAGTGGAGGCTCTGAGCTGAGCAGTGTGTGTGAAATGAGAGAGAAGGTCATGGGCTGTACGCAGTGTGAGGGAGTTGATCGGAGAACAGCCCCATCTCTCTTCTCTTCTCGTGTGTGCATGAGCCAGCTCTGTCCGTTACACGGAGCCATTGGCTGCGTTTGCGATTTAGTACGGACTAAATATAGAGCCGGTTAACTTATAACGTTCATGGCCGCAGTTTCAGCATGCCAATTTGTGTTCTATTCCTATATCTGCAGTGTGAGGTTTCTGTTTCAGTTAGTATTTTTAGTATTCTGTTGAACAATCAGACGCAGCGGAATGTAAGATGCTGTGAGTTTGAATTCGTATCCCAGTTGGGAAAGTTACACATACACACATTGTGTGTATTTTTGTGAGTTCTTTTAGATTGATATATAATTATATTTATACACTGCTCAAAAAAATACACATCCTAGGGAACACAAAAATAACACATCCTAGATCTCAATGAATAAATATTTCAGTTGAAGGTCTTTATGTAGTAGATAGTGGAATGCGTTGAGAACAAAATAACATAAAAATGAACAAAATCTAAATCAAAATGATTATCCCATGGAGGTCAGGATTTGGAATCCTACTCAAAATCAAAGTAGAAAATCAAATGACAGGCTGATCCAACTTCAGTGGAAATTCCTCAAG
>JAOUQT010000044.1:12860329-12871393 GCA_025769995.1 Xyliphius kryptos | reverse complement strand
TTCAGTGGACCTGGGATTTGAACCCCCAACCTTCTAATTGATAGTCCAACACCCTAACCACTGAGCTACCTCTCCCTGTAGTACACATCTGAGCTTCTATATTTTACAAACTGGAGCCCAGTTTATTCCTTTTAAAAACATTACTGGTGTATCTGTTGGATTATAAAATGGTCACTAGGACAGTTAATATTAATTGTAGTATTGGAAATGTTTGCAGTACTTTTGAAATGCCATTCTTATGGTCATGAAATGTCATTCCTTAGTATTTCAGCATATTGTGGTAGTGTTTTAACTTTCTTTTGCATGCTTAGAAGCGAAAATTTTATATATCACAAATGTTTGTAAGGTGTTGAAATGAAGGAACTGTATTTATGTCTGTAAATGTAAAAAGTAATTATGCTGTCTCCAGCTGATAATAATTATTTTTACTCATGAGCATGCACAATTACATGGGCATATCTTTAGAGGACGATCCAGGAAGAGAGACAGGAAAATAGATATCTTTTTGTAACAGACAGAAGTGAACGAGCAGGAAACTGTACAACTGCTGGTAAAGCTGCAAAATATTAAACGACTGCATCATACTTTTGAAATGTCTTTTGAAATCTACATAAGAACTAAAACCAGAATAGGTATGTTTGTTCTTAATCATAAGTATGCACGGGTAAGTCCCTAAAGCGGTCCCTAAAGATGAATCGATACTAACTGCTGTGATCATATTAGGAATCTTTGATTAGATCTATGAGATCGCACTGACACTTAATAAAGAATGAGCATATTCTGCAGATGGAAATAATCTACTAAAGATAAGTACTGACATGCTGATATCTTATTTGATTCCTGGCATTTTTAAAAACAGACACATAGAAACCACACAAAGTTTTCTCACCACAGTTCCTCTGTTTTGTATGACACAGCAAATTTCTAGTAGCGTTTACAACAATATTGTTGCAGTGCGCTTTAAATGTTGTTCAAACATATTGTCCTTTTCTTAAAGGAATGTGGCAAAGTGTAATTGTTTTTTTTTTTTTTGTTAGTTTGACATGTATGGAAATAAATGTGCAGACTGGAAATTAAAATAAAAAGATTTTTTTTAATTGTAATCATAAATCCATATTAGGTTGAAACAATTGGTTTATTTGTCTTATAAACCATTATTATTTAGCAAAATTGTATATATGTTTTGAATATGACAAGTTACGGGATAGGGAATAAGACATATTATTCATTCTACATCTACATTTAGTTATTTAGCAGACGCTTTTATCCAAAGCGACTTACAGGTATCCTGGTTGGGGATACAGGGTTGATACAGGATTCTAAAGCAATGAGGATTAAGGGTCTTGCTCAAGGACCCACATTGGTAACTTCAGTGGACCTGGGATTTGAACCCCCAACCTTCTGATTGATAGTCCAACACCCAAACCACTGAGCTACCACTCCCTATTATTATTCAATAAATATCAGACTTTTTATTTTTTTGACAATTTAATGGGTTTTTTTTTTTTCAACAATTTAATTGTATGTTCATCTAGTTTAATATAATATAGTATAACATGACTATTATAAGGGTGAAACGGTGGCTAGCACGTTGGCCTCTCAGCACTTGGGATTCCCGGTTTGAATCCCAATTTGGGTGAAGTTTCCAAAAACATGGTTTCACGGTAAATAGGTTGCTCTTAATTGCTCCTATGATCTTTGATTGTGTGTGCCCAGCCATGGATTGGCGCCCTGTCCTGGGCCTTTCTCCTGGATGGGCATGGTAAACCACCCCTCGTTAGGCTTAAGCGGAAGATAATAAAAGAATTACTGTTATGACAGTTCCTGCTGCCTAATTTATTTCACATTATTTAATGCAACCCATTTGATGACATTTCTAACACAATAATGTGATTACTAGAAGTATTATTTAGTTTTTTTGGTTTTCATTTTGTGTCAATTATTTTCTTAAAAAAAAAAAACTTTTGCAACAAAAAAATTCTTTATAAAAGTGTAAATAAATCCAAATAAAACATTCTTATAAAAAACCCACAACAGTATATATGAGCTCTGTTATCCTGCTTTTTAGCTTTCGGATTTCATTTTTGAACAGAAAACCTCACCCGTCACATTTGTTTACATTTACATTCTGAGGAACTCCCACCAGACCAATGAATTTGTGAGAGACTCCTGCATGGTTTTGTGGATTACAGACAGGGGTCACGCTTACATGATCTAAAAGTTTGTGCTGTTTCATTATAAGCAAATTGTTTTCGTGTGGGGTATAATATCATGTTTTCAACAGTGGTTCGAATTTTTCAAATGGTGTAAGCCAGGCATTAGATGTTAATAGTAAAGGACACATTGACCAGAAATGCAATTTTATTAATGGCGGTTTATAGCTATATGGGATTAGATGTGATTAAGTTGACAGTATAACACTGTGTATAGATAGAGCTGCCTTGTGTTTTTGTATATGATTTAAATAATAATGCGGCTGACAGAAGTAGGTCATCATGTGCATGCAGTGTGTGATGGGTTGGTTTGGTTAAAATGTTTTCTCACTGGGTTGATTTCAGAATGTGCTGATTATAATGCAGGTACAAAGGCTCACTTCTTCCCTCATTGATATTGTGGTTTACTGACAGTTGTTAACTTCTCTTGCTTTGACTGGTTTTGTTTATCAGCAAGGTCTTACAGCATGTTCAATAAAATGTTTCCATGTAGAAATAGATTACATTCAGTCTAAGTATGGGAAACTACACTGAACAGACACATTTAACCTATTGGATCTTTAGTAGTTTCACATTTTCAGTGTTACTAAACGACACCTGAATTAAATAATTAAGAGATATGTCCCATTATTAATGTCCTTATAGTGTAACAAATCATATTTGACATGACATGACAAGAAGGAACTGCTGAATGAAAATTCTTTGACTCTTCAAATCTTGTGCTAACACACAAAGGTGAAAAGTGTTGTACATAAAAAATCTTTTATAAAAAATATTTGTGTGTGACTGCAGAATCACACGCTGGAGTGCGAGGCTTTTAAAAGCTGTTAAAGCTGAATTTTAAGATTTTAATTGTATTTTATTTTTTTTAGCTGGTGATCCGCGTCCACCTTTCTGATGAGAGCTCCAAAACGATGATGGTAGATGAAAGGCAGACGGTGCGTCAGGTGCTGGACAGCCTGCTGGATAAATCGCACTGTGGCTACAGCCTCGATTGGTCTCTTGTAGAGAGTATCAGTGAACTGCAAATGGGTGAGTGCTTTTACAGACCCCAGTTCTGATTCTCTCACAGACAGGATGGCAATGTCATATCCTGTTATTTACATACATCAGTTTCAATGTACCAATAATGTATCACAATAATGTTACAACTATAAATCTGATTAGCATCAGGTCCGTTTGTCTGTTAATACCATCATCCAAGCATGGAAATTTGCTCCTACATTTAGAAGTGTTTGTCTGAGGTTATACACTGATGTTAGACAAACAGGCCGTCTTGCAAGCTCTGTTCTTTGCTGCTTCCATGGACCTTTTTAGACATTTGGAAGCATGCAATTGTCTAAAATGCTCATGTTGGTGCTTGATTTTACACAATGAAAAAAACACCAACATTATAAAATAATACATCTATTTATATAGTGTATGTCCATTAATAAAATTGTAAAGTATGTTAATGACCAAAAATTCTAAAGGTTTATATATAATCCAATTATAAGTAACTAAACAGTTAAATGAGTTTTACTACAAACTATATAAAAGTTAAAACTATACAGCAATGTATTTAAGCAGATTTGACTATAAATGAAATAAAAAATTTTAACTTTCAATCATACATGTTGATGCTAAATAAATTCAATTTTGCTATTCATATGTCAAAACATCTCGTAACGTTAAAAAAAAAAATTGTCAGAGCTTCAGTAACGTTTTTTTCAGATGTTGTTTAAAAATCCAATTTTCTTTATAATTTATGAATGCTGTTATTTATCTAGTAGCTTTATTGTACATTGCAGTATTGTAGTTCTCTGTTATTTAAAACCCAGTAATAAAATGTCTTTTGTCTGATTTTATTAAAAACCATTTGTAACTTCTCAGATATACAGGTATGGGGAATTGACCATTAATAAATAACTGAATGTTAATAGTTATAGTAATATACATTAAAACTGGAATGGGAAGTAACATGGGTTTATAATAAAAGCTACTCTTTATAACACCCAATAAAGCAAAAGCCAGAATCTATATAACCACATTTTTCATTTAAAACAAACAAAAAATATGTATTTTAGACTGTAATAAAATAGAATCAGACATCCCACATGTATACCAGTACGTGTATCGTATCTCCCCGTGATGAACTAAAGCAGTGTGTCACATGTGCTGCTCTCACGTTTAGCCAGTCCAGCTCTGCTGTTCATGTAGTTCAGGTTCAGTCACGCGCATGACTTTAACCTATATCTCCAGGGCTTCTGATGCACATGTTCTAGGCCAATAGAAAAGAGACGAACAAGTGGAAAAAAATATATGTTGGTTGGGGTTCTATACACTTTTTTTTTTTTTTTTTTTATAATGTTGTTATATGCAGTTGTTACTGCATATTTTGCTAAAATACTGTTATAGTGGCAAAAAGCTGTGAATAGTTTCTATTAACAGTAATCTTGAAAATGCCAAGTCATTTGTGACTTGTTTTTTTCTCGTCTTCTGTTTTTTAATATGATGAGGTTTGGGACACAGCCAGAATGGAAAACAAAGGTGTTTTTATCATGCTATAATCTTTATTTGATTTTTGTTTTTTTAACACTTAATTAAAGGCTATATTTTGTATTATGAAGGAACATTTACATTTGGTCATTTAGCACACGTTTATCCAAAGCGACTTACAAATATCCCAATTTAATTTAATTGGGGACAGAACACAGGGTTGATACAGGACCCTGGAGCAATGAGGGTTAACGGTCTTGCTCAAGGACCCATTGTCAGCTGATACAATTTTAATATAAATTAACTGGTTTTAACGGGCGGCACGGTTGCTTAGTGGTTAACACGTTCACCTTTCAGCACTGGGGATTCCCGGGTTCGAATCCCAGTCTGGGTGGAGTTTTCATAGATTCCCAATGCCTGTTTGAGTTTCCTCCCACAAACTAAAAACATGGATTCACTGTAAACTGAATGCACTAAATTGTCCCGTATAGTGTGTGTGTGTCCAGCGATGGATTGGCGCCCTGTCCAGGGTGAATCTGACAAGCGTCCAAGACGTTCTCCCCTGGATGGGCATGGGGAACTCCACCGCGACCCTTGTTGAGGCTTAAACAGAAGATAATGAATGAATGAACTAGTTTTAACGACTTAAAAAATTCCAGAGAATTCCAGTCTTTAAATATGATCTGATTTCTACATTCCTTTATGATAGTAAAGGTCTACACAATGCTGGTTTTAGTTGCTTTACGAGAACAGCAGTTTACACCTTGTAAACCAAGAAATATAAAGTTTAAATTTATAAATGTCCTCCTCTTGCCTGTTTTTTTCTGAGGACTTTTGGTTTTCTAACGAATAAAGGCGTGGGGAGAACATGGAAACTCCACCCAAATTTGGATTCAAACATGTAATCCCCAGCGCTGAGAGGCGACCATGCTAACCACTAATTCACCGTGCCGCCCTGCACGAGTAACGATTATAAAACAATTATATAATCAGAATAGATTTTGCACCATTTGAACATAACTTCTAAGCAGGTAGGCTTTACTGCAGTAACCCCACAAAGGGTCAACATTTAGTGTATTTGACAATTGCTGTATCAGATGAAGTTGGTATTGTAGCTTCAATTTACTCTAACATGTTAATTTTTAAATTTAAAATTTAACCTAAAATGTAGTTTCGCTGGTTAGCCTTTTACTGCTTACAACAGTAAACCTGGTGTTGCATCACACAAGAAATTATTCTGATTCAGATTTATTTGCCTTGATTTACAGACAGTGCAAACAGATGCTGAGGTTAAATAAAGTGTGTGTAAGTAGTAAGCGATTCTGAGTTACATACAAGTTGTTGCATTGTAGGTGGAGTGCTTGGCACTGCACTAAAAGCTGTACATCATTTAATTAGATTGACCGTGGCGCCAATTCTAACTCCATTTCATTCACCACTGCTAAATGGTGGAACAATCTTAACAACACTGACCGTAAGGTTGAGTTACTCAGCATTTTAAAGAAACTTCTCAAAACATATCCCTACCTCTGGCACTTGCTATGAAAATAATCAAGTAATGCCCAGGTTTAAAGATATTCCTGTGTAGCTTTTTCCTCCTTAACTACTGACTTGTGTTGTTCTCTCATTTGTATGTTGCTTTGGATAAAAGTGTTTGCTGAATGACTTAATGTAATGCAAATGTACCTTAAATGTTATTCTGTTTTTAGATCAAAAGATCATACAGTTCAGTATGTTTGAATTAATGAGGGCTTCTACAGTACATTATGTGAATGTATTATTTATCATCAACAGTAAATCCATATAATCCCAGAAGAATATTGGGTCTCTATGCTGAGTCCATCAAACTAGAAGTTGTAAAGTCACTCACAGATAATTTACACTACTGATCAAAAATTTAGGCTCACTTGCAAATTTCCCTGTTTTTTTTTTTTAAAAAAACACCATGTCATGCAAGTCACAAACCATATAGTCCATTTTACAATGATTGTATCAAATTATTTCTAAAGAATAAAAATGTTTATATTAAATATAAATGTTTATATTATATTATTTTTGTATAGAGGCTTATTTTGCATATAGTCTTTTAAACAGCAATTCTCAGCCCTCTGCCTAAATCTCCTGGTTTGGCCACCAATCCAACTTAAGGATGTTGTTGGGCTAATTGGTTGTTAGGACAACGTTGCTCATTTGGTTCATTCAGTATCTGAAGCAACTGCTTACAGGCTTAAAATGGCCAGAGAGAAAAACTTTCTTTAGAGAACCATCAGTCCATTGTTGTGTTAAGGAAGGAAAGCTACCCAATGCGAGATATTGCTAAGAAAGAAAATATCTTGCCATGCTGTTAACTACTTACTCCGTTTAAGAGAAAGATGCCTCACAGACTGTCAACTGACAGCTGCGCTGAAAGGAACCAGTCAAACACCAGTGTCAGCATCAACGCTAAAGAGGCCTCACACTGGCCAATAAAAATAAAAGACTGGAAAGAGCCAGTGTGAGGTAGGGCTTTTTCTTGGCAATTCTGCCATGAAGTCCAGCATCCTGTAGTCAAATCCTTTCTCAAACTGCACACTCTAAGATATTTATCTTCCTTTATAGTTGTGCATTGGGGCCTCCACACCTTTTCTGTCAGCCAGTTTTTGTCACACTTTGAAGGGAGTAGTTAACAGCATGGTAGGATATCTTCAGTTCCTTGGCAATATCTCGCATTGAGTAGCCTTCCTTAACACAATAATGGACTGACAGGTCTCTAAAGAAAGTTGTTTTATTACCGGCAATTTTGAGCCTGTAAGCAAGCCAACAACTGCTGATGCTTCAGATACTAAACGAACCTAGAATGTTGTGATCTTTCTTATGCTCATTTATCAGTATAACGTTTTCCAGCTGTGCATCACAATTGAGCAAGGTTGTCCTAACAACCAATTAGCCCCAAAACATCCTTAACTTGGATTGGTGACCAAACCAGATTTAGGCAGAGGACTGAGAACTGTTGATAATGGAACTATATGCAAAATGAGCCTTTATCCAAAAATAGGCTTTGATACAAACATTTTTATTCTTTAAAAATCATCTGATACATTTAAATTAAAAAAAGAGGGAAGTTTTCAAGTGATCCTAAACATTTGAGCAGTAGTGTATCTATATGCTGGTCTGACCCTGAGACTGCAAATTGTGAAACCATGTGAAAAAACAACTTTCCAGATGGGTTCTTGGAATAATAAATTTTCCTGGAACTTACCTGAAAACCAATAATATTCAATAACAGAAAAGAACTCAAGTTTTTTGTCTGTACATTCAGTCAATGTTTTTATTTGTCAGAGCGAATCTTCGAGGACCATGAGAACCTGGTGGAGAACTTGTTGAATTGGACCAGAGACAGTACCAATAGACTCATGTTTATTGAACGCATTGAGAAGTACGCCCTCTTTAAAAACCCTCAGGTAAGATGTGCCTTTAAATGATTAGCACCTCACATCATAAACCCAGTATGCTCCAAATGATCCAATTATTTATAATGTTTACTTACATATTCTATTTGGAAATGATATATTGGTGGAGTTTGAATCAAAGTCACTAGTGCATCAGTTTATGCTTATTTGATTAGAAGTATAATTTTTCCTATTTGTTGTGGCTGGTAACATGACATGCCAAGGTCATGTATTCCAGAACAGACAAATACAGCTCACCAGCTAGAAATATAAATTGTCAACATGGCTGAATCTGATCTGATCTAATCAGAGTTAAACTTTAGGGCCGAAGATGAAGAATGATCTGTTCCAGCTCTGATAATTTGACCTCAATTACCATTATTTACTTTCTTAGAACTATTTGTTGGGGCGTAAGGAGACATGTGAAATGACTGACAGGAATAAAGAAGCTCTACTGGAGGTGAGAGATGCTGTTCTGCCGTGAACTTGTTTATTTCCTACACACACACATACATGCACAGCTTCAGATACCGCTGCAGACAGCAGAACATATAGAGATCACATCAGGAGGTTGCAGGTTGAGTCAGAGCTGTATATGCTGTCGGCAATACCGCATGTGACTGCACGTCATTTTTTCTGTTTTTGCAGGAGTGTTTTTGTGGGAGCTCGATTAGCGTGCCTGAGATGGAAGGTGTGCTCTGGCTCAAAGAAGATGGAAAAAAGTCCTGGAAGAAGCGTTATTTTCTTTTACGAGCCTCCGGTATATACTATGTGCCAAAGGGTAAAGCCAAGGTCAGTCAACGGGCAGCTTTTCCACCCATCTTTTATTTATTTCACCATGTGCAACTTCCAGCCCCACCCACACTCACGCCGTCATTCACTGAAATATACGTTTCCATATACATGGGTGTGGAACAACAGAGTGCTTTTTTATTGAGTTTAATGTCCATATGAGACTGTACTGAAACAGAATGAGTTGGAAAAATCACAAACAATTTAATATTTAATAATGGTTTGGTGCAGAACTGTAGTTCCACATGATAAATGTCTATAGTGAAATTGTATAAGAGAGTGGGAATGAAACTGATTGATTATACCATTATCATCCCTCATTCTCCCAAAAACAATTACAAACTTGCAATAATACTCAGCAATACCTCATAAGCATTTACATTCAGCTGCATTATATTAATACACATATTGAGGTTACAGTTTGACTTTGGAATGACCACGTCTTTAAGCTTTGATCAAACTACAAAACTCTTTTCCAAGTTTGTATGTTGAATTCCCTGCTTTGTTGCAGACTTCACGAGACCTTGTTTGCTTTTTACAACTGGATCATGTGAATGTGTACCTGGGACGAGATTACCGCAGCAAGTACAAGGCTCCTACTGACTACTGCATGGTCCTTAAGGTACCAGACATGAAACTATTTTTGTCATTGTTATGTACAATGCTCATGACATATTGTATATTTCAGTTTATCCAAATGTTAAAAATGTTATTAATGCAGTAGTAGCTAAACTAAGTATAAGTGACAATAACAAGACCACTCCAAATCAAATACAAAATCAGGATGGGCTCACATACAGACATATACACATTTGTTTAAACCATTGTGGGGAATATAGACTTTCATTTATTTTATAGTGATTTACTTAAGCCGTCACCATGCATACTACTACCCCAACATTACCCATCAAATTACCCGAACAATACATGATTTCACTTTAAAACTGAATGATAACCCACATCTGAGTGTGTTAACTAATTATACAGTACCATTTGCTCTGTATCTGCATTTTTAATTTTCCACATTGATTTGAATGTTGAACTTTTACAAAACATGAATGAGGGTAAGAAACATTCAAACAGAAATATGCTAAAAATTAAAAATCAAATGTGTCATGATGCAACTCGCAGAAAGTTCACTACAGCATAATGTTTTCATGTTGCTTTAGAGATCTGAGCTGTTTTTCAGCAGTTAGAGACTATTACAAGACTAGTAAAAAAATTAAAAGATGAGTTTCTACCCCCCACTAGAGGAATTCAAACGAATGACAACCTGTTTTCAAAAGCAATCATGTTAGTAACTGATGTTTAATAAGATTTTTTATGGTCATTTCAGCCTGAGATCTGATTAAATTTGTTATTAGACTCTTGTTACTGCAGAATCAGGTGTTCTGTGTTCTGAAGCTCACAATGCTTTGTTGATATCTGGTGTAGCACCCTCAGATTCAGAAGAAGTCTCAATATATTAAGTATTTGTGCTGTGAGGATGTTCGAACTCTCCACCAGTGGGTCAACAGTCTTCGCATTGCAAAGGTACACACTTGTTTGTGACTGAAAGTTTTGGTCAGATTGGGATTTACTTACTCGTGCCCGTATGTGATCGGAGCTGTTTCTGTGCAGTATGGGAAGCAGCTGTATCTAAATTACCAGGAGGCCATGAAGCGCACTGAAGCAGCTCATGACTGGTCTTCCCTGTCCAGTTCCAGCATGAAATCCGGCTCCAGCTCATCCAGTCTGCCAGGTGAGCTTTCACCCCCACCCTGCAAGTCCTGATATACATTCAATCAGTTAGTCATTGTGTTTCGCTTAATCCTCTATGAGGTTCGCGTTGAGGTTCCCCATGCCCATCCAGGGGAGAATGTTTCGGGCATTAGGCAGATACATCTAGGACACATCGCTGTGCTTCTGATTTACAGTACCAGTCATAAGTTTAGACACACATCCTTGTAGCGCCATCGTCTATTTTCTCCACTTACCATATAGGTGATCTTTGTGGTTTTACTATTACAGACTGTAGTACCTCTGTTTCCTTTTTTTGTCAGGACCATCACAAAACAGGTATGATTTTGGTGGTATATTGTTTGTCAGTTCTGCAGTGACACTGATGCGGTGAGGGGGTTTTAGTGCAGCAGTGCTGCTGTAGTTTCATTTAA
>JAOUQT010000044.1:12792547-12803620 GCA_025769995.1 Xyliphius kryptos | reverse complement strand
TTCACATAGGACTACATAGTGACCTTGACATTTAGGAAATTGTGTGTTGTTCTCTAATTTTGATCTCCAGTGTAGTTTTTTATATGATTGTTATAATTTTTAATATCATTTTTAATTTAATTTACCTTTATATGTCAATTGTAAAGGGCTTTAACCTGTTGTTTCATACATTGGCTTGTGTTTTTTGTTTAATTCAGCCAGTGTGATGTTCAATTTTTTGTATAGCTGGAGCAACAGGTTGTGAAACATCAGAACACGCTGACTTAAAATCTGTCAATACGTTTTTTTTTTCTTTTTATTCATAGACTCCTCTTTAGCATTCCTCATAGATCATTAATGGGCATTAAGTTCTGTGGTTATTGGACCACATGCATGGATGGGCACATATTATATTTGGATTTCAATTTGTTCTCTGGGAAGATCTAGCCATGACCTAGTTTTAGCTTCTCAGTACAAACAGCCAAATTGTCTTCTAAAATTTCATGGTTCTTTGTATGTCCATGCTGCCATCAATCTTAATTAAGCTTTCCAGAGCCTTTGGATAAAAACAGAATTGTAGCTATGAGAGATGCATTAACACATGTAATAAGTTTTTTATTTACTTTTGAATTAAGTGTTTGTTGACTTACTTTGTCATCTGACCATAGAACCTTTGTTTCATTGTAATCTAATTATTGTCATGTTTAATAGATTTTAAGTGTGGCTACACAAAAGAACTGTTTCTGACATGCCTTTTTAAATTAGTGGCATAAATGTAGTAGATTTATAGATGTTCAAGTAGAATACACCAGAATCTTCTGAAACCTATGCTAATAAATATGCTAATTTTATATTTTAAATGAATTACTGATTTGAGTTGTGTGTTTATTGCTCATTTGCAACATTTCCATGTTTAATGTTTTCTTTTTTAAGTATATTTTCATTTAAAAGTTAAAATCGAGTTTTCACCCACATTGGGGTAACAAATAAATTTGCCATTAAATCAAAATGTATCCTATTTATAACATTCAATCAACAAAATTCATAACAGACCTTTACATTATAGTGCTTATTAGACTGTAGTAGTGTTAGATCGAGGCTATCTGAATGGATTAAAATTACCTTAAACCTCCAATCTCACCGCAGAGTTAGTAAAACTGCATAGAATAGACATGGCTGTGATGAGTGATGTCAGGTCCAAGAGACTCCATGTTATTTTTTTAACAGGGAGCAGCTGTAACTTGTCAGAGAGCGAGAAAGACTCGGTGTAGCGGCAAGAAAAAAAATACAACATAAAACATCCTTCAATTTCTTACATACTACTTTTGACATGTTTAATGATGCCATGAATTGGCTCTGTTCTTAGTCTACATTTATTTTCATATTTAATCACTGTCAGCATTTGGTTGGAATTGTTGGTTGTTGTCTGCTAAATGAAGTCGGCCAGTGTTTTCTCCACATTTCAACTGCAGAGTGAGGTTTATAATATTGGCTAGGACATTGCTGGACAGATCAAGGCAACACATCCACCCTTCATTACATATTGTTTTTTCATAGTGTTATTCATTGGCAACAATCAACACATTGGGATCAATGTGCTGGACTTGAGAAAACAGCCCAGCTAAAAAAATGCTTTCTGAAATTCCAAGTAATGGAAAATGCAGAGCATGTCACATTTTTGGAACACTGCAAATGGGCTTAAAGTGACTATTTCATTGTAAAGGCTTTGTGACTGGACTAAAATTGACAGATTAATATTTTAGAAGCAGAATGATTGCATATATGTAATGACATTTTTGATACTGTGTCACAGTCTATCATTTACAAAGCATTTAGAGATTTGGTGAACCAAAGACACCAGAGACATCATTTCAGCAGAGTAAGCCTAAGTACAGCTCGGCTATTGCATTTGTCTGGCCGTGAAGGGGAACGCAAAAGGATCATGCGTGGAACCATTTGACCCCTGTTTCCTTCCATCATCCATTGTATCAAGGAAACAGCTGCACTGGGAGAGTTGCTTTGGCCTCCCTTGGGGAGAAAGCAGAAACATGAATTAAGGAGCCAGAGCTCTCACCCATCACAGTCCAACAGTGATGAAGCAGTGATCAAAGCAACAATCCAACATATGGATTACAAGAAAAATTATGGTGCTTAGTAAAGGGGAAATACAGAATAGCACAGAAAAGCAGTACATGTACTAAAACAGGACAACATACACTCTCAGAAAGAAGCATTGGGTGCCCAACACATTGATCAACAAGTAAATTATGTGCATTTAAAACCTGTTTAAGAAGTTAGTCAACCATCGCTATGGCATTCGACATTTGGTTGACGTTGCAAACAAGTAAAACAAAAAATGCAACATCTGTCCTCATAGTTGCATCGGTATTATTTGGGGACCTTTATAAATGTTGCGTAAGAGTTGGGGATGCAAGGCATGTGCGCAACATTGTGTGTGACACAAAGCATATTGAACATTTTCAGTCAGACTTTGACAGAAGATATTAAGACTGTGCCTTCCTCGAGCCAATCACATGTACATGCAACTATTTACAATAATGCTTCAACTGAATTCACCTGCATCCATTAATTATTTTATTTTCTAAACTGCTTTCCCAACTACCCAATGTAGAAAGTAAGAATGCTTGTGAATGAATAATAATTGTGTATTATTAATGTTTTGTCATATGTCATATGTGGTGTCTATAAAAGCTCAACGTCACAGCGGTCAACAGTTACGTGTGCACATAATGCCAAGAGTGTTATAGAAATCGATCTCATATTGGGATAATATTTTTGGTCTAAGCTGTTTAATTGTAAAAATTTCAGTATGCAGATACCACAGGAAACCAGCACAATGACACACCAGAAGACCAAATAAATGGCATTCACACCCTTTCACACACTTTTGACAAGGGCCTTCGGTACGAATCAAACACAGGATGTGAACCAGTTGTAGCCTGTAATCAATCATCTGACATGTGTCAAAGCCCCTGATGAATTTAAAAGTTTCGCATTCTTAGAAGGCACCTCTGAGACAAGATATTTTCTGATCTTCAAGCGTTGGGGAGAATTCAACTATAAGGTCACCTTTTTATGAGAAATACCTTTGGAGACTTATAATAATCATTTAAACACGCAAATATCCTTTGACCGTTTCCCAGTTTGTCTCTTGGCATTGGGACGCGGAGGAGATCTCAATTAATATTACTACAGTTTACCTTGGAAACTGAAGAAAACCTATGCTGACACGAGGGGAACATGAAAACTAGATCGTGATGTAGTCACATTTTTAAATATATACTGTATAATGTCACAGATTTCATTGAGCAAATTTCAGTGAGCATGAGGGAATTTGTGACCATTTCATGAAAATGTAATTAAAAATTGCAGCTATGAAATTAGTTAAAACTGACATGTCACTACTTGGAATATATCTGCTTTATCCACAAGGGGATCATTAAGCTAGAACAGGAAAAGATTTTTTCTTTTATTTGCTACAAATTTGGAAGCATTTAACTGTACAATGCCTTTTGATGATTCAGCATTAATAATATTTTTCTGGAATACAGGAACATACGAGTCCTACATTTGGCCATATGAAATACTGCAATCATAATTTCCAATAGATCAAAGGACATTTTTAAGAGTTAAAATAGAGGGGGGAAACAGGTCTAGCATCTATAAAACACATCCTAATCTGTGTGCAACATCCAGCTGCAAGTACAGTCTCAAAAGATGTTCTGGCTCATGATGTCACATGTTACAAGATTTTCTGATGCAGGCCCTTGTGGACTTTCTATGGACCATTTTGTATGTATAGCCTGTTCACGCCCATGATCGAGAAGAAGAGTACTCGTTTCCTGACAAACTCCAACAGCCGTGTCGGATGAGCCGGCTGCACGTCTCTGGCATGCCAGAGTGGGAAATGAGAAACAGGTGCATAGATGAAAGCAAAAAGGTTGGATAGGGGCCCTGAAATGAGAGATTCTCTCTCTCTCTGAGATGTGGCCATGTGTAATCACCTGTCAGTCTCTCTCTGTCTCTCTCACTGAGCAGATGTGTAACCTGGGGATATTGAAATAGCTCTTTTATACTGGTCTTATTTATTATCAGATATTATGCCATTTCAACACAAGGGAATGTCCTGTCTCCTGTTGCCCTTTACCTCCCGCTGCTTCGCCTTCTCATCCTAAATCTCTAGTTCCTGTTTCTGCATTCTCAAAAGTTCAAGCTGAGAGTTCTGAAGCCTGAAGGGCTTTTAGTGTCACAAAATTAAGTCACTGAAAAATGGCTATAAATCATGTGCATGAACATAAGTTCAATGTAGAACGCTTTGTTTTTAAAAGCCAGGGTTGAAATATATATTACTATTATATTACTATCATAGTATTTTTAAATCTATTTTTGCCATGTAAATATATCTTTTATATATAGGCATATTTTATGCCTTCATATTTTAAGCAATAAGTAGCTTTTGTGCTTTCAGCTATTGGGAAAAGCATCTTTTCTTAAACCATGTACTGTATATTTCCAGATTTGTCCTCCAATAACCAAAAAGGAATTCGATTTTTTTTAGAGTCGTCTCAAAGTTATTTGTATCACATTTCTAATGACCAGAAGAGTTAAAATGATCTGACAATGTGAGCTGTTATGAATAAGGGACGATATTTTCACCATTATTCACTGTTGCGTTAGATGCCACAGCAAGTCCAGATAAGGTGTATATGAATCCCATTCCCCTTGCACCAGTGACCTGCCGTGCCAAAGAGTTTCATCTAAGCACATAAATTCTCACTCCAGTGCATGATTGAGCACTGAGTCTTTATGAGGCAGTGTGGGTTTGTGTGTATGTTTGCTGTGTATGAACTATGTGAGTCTGAAGTTTCGTGCCAGTGGGGATGGATCTCAGCCCAAGCAGGGAGGGGGCCTTCCCACAGCCTGGCATGAGAAAAGCCAGAGTCACGCAGAGGTGACCAGCCAGAAGCTAAGCTCAGGAAACCTATTGTGCCTAAAGAAAATCAGTAATGGTTAAACAGAAATACCTTGTGCAGGGATTCTTTGTTGTAAGAACAGTGGAAATCCTACATTTCTGTATATGGTTCATGGTTCATAGTTAAAACCATGCATGAAAGTTGATTATGCAAATATCTATTCACTTGACCTAAATATCAGTGTCGGCTAGTAAAAAGATGGTAATCCGTCATTAAAGGCAGAACTATAAGTAGAAGTTACATTTGTTTTTTCATAATTCTTAAGGTAAAAAATCCAAATTAGACTTCCAACTTGTCAGACTAAAAGTGTCAACCTTATTCATGAGTATTTCTGCAAGTATGAGCAAGTCAGAAACAAAATCAGTCAGATTCTTAAGATTTACCGAGCTTCACATATCTGAGGATACACTTATCCAAATGGGCAAAAACTCCTTCTTGTTGTCATAGATAAATGTGCTGCTCAAATGAGGAGTCTGCTTTTTGGCCACAGAACATTTGTAGTTACTACTTTTTAGTACATTAAAAACATATGTTTGGAGCTTGATGAAAGAGCCTGCACTTTCCTTCCATAAGTTGGCAAGAACTACACATATGCACATATATAAATGGAGTGAGTAAGAACTGCGATCATCAAGCCCATTATTCTTACTCTATAGAGGTTTAGTGTGAATTTCCCAGGACAGGTCCATTTATGAGCCCTTCAAAAGTACCAGAAGAACAACTGAAGGTATTCTCGGCTGCACCAGATGATCAAGATAAAGCAAATTCCTGGACTGTTTCCAATCTTCTTCAAAACACATCTACTGTTAACCAAGTGCAACAGATTTAAATTCCATAAAGATAAGTGCTGAGGGTAAAGAAAGTTTTTTGTTATTTATATTCTCTAATTGCTAAATACATTTTTCTATTGCCATTTACTAAAGTAACATTCTTACTAACCTGAATAATGCCTCATTACGCTGTTGTACATTTAGAAGAAACTATACAATACATGCAGCCATTTAGCAGGTGCTTTTATAAAAAGTGACTTACAAGTATCCCAACTTGATGGTTGGGGACAAAACGTAGGGTTGATACAGCACCTCTGGAGCAATAAGGGGTTTAAGCCATTCTTCTTGCCGGATAGTAGCCAGGTCACTACGTGGTGCTGGTGGAGGAAAACATTTCCTAACTCGCTCCTACAAAACACCCCAAAGTGGCTCAATAATATTTAGATCTGGTGAGTGTGCAAGTTCACTTTCATGTTCATCAAACCAATCCTTTGAACTCTGGTATGTCACCCATAATGTTATGTGCATTGCAATATTTTAAGCAAAACTGTGCTCTTACCTGCTAACTGAACCTTCACACTTTGTTCTTACTGATGCAATGTGCAATTAATAAAGATTGGCCACCAGGCTGCTCTAATTTAGCCATGAAACCTCTCACATGAAAAAATGACAGTTGTTTCAGTTTCATTGTCCAACCCCTGTATATGCCCGTAACAATATGACTTTAATTAAAATGTTAGAAATGAATCATCAGTAGGATTTCAGATTGAAAATCCGATCTGAACAAATAGATTTACATTACATCACATTTGGTCATTTAGCAGACACAAGGCGGCTTATTTGTATCGAAACTTGATTGGGATCAGAACACAGGATTGATACAGTACCTCTGGAGAAATAAGGGTTAAGGGTCTTACTCAAGGACCCACATTGGTACTTCAGAGGACCTAATATTTGAAACCACATCCTTCAGATTAGACCCTTGCAATGAAGCTACCACACCCACAGAAAAATGATAGCCTTCAATCAAATACAGATCACAAAAACCAGTGGGGTAGATTGGGCAGATCATGCAATCAGAATCAAAATTAAAATCAGAATACTTTATTGGTCCCTGAGGGGAAATTGCTGAAATGTTACTTTCACGATCAAATAAGTAATTATTGCACTATAATATTATATATAAACATACTGATGTTAATAAGATTTTGGTTTTGACAGTGAAGTCATTTCTCAAATATAGTATCAAAATATATATTAAAAATATTTCCAGTTAACTCATCCGCACGTCTTTGAAATGTGAGAAATTGGAGTACCCAGAAAACATTTAATCGGCACAGGGAGGACATGCAGACACCACACAGAAAGGACCTTTCTTTATCCCGATCAAGTACCAAACACTGGGACCTTCTCGCTGCGAGGGGGTAGAGCGGTAACTGCTGCAGCACTATGAGGCCATTACACTATGACTTAATTACAAAAGAAACTAAAATTTTAACCAGTTTCATTTATTATTTTATTTTCATGCATGAGACGAAAAAAGCGATTACCTAAGGGTGAGACTTAACCTGACTCCTTTTTATTCTTTTAGCAAAATTTCCCAAAAGTACAATTTAGCATTATTAATTTTTAGTTGTTTTCCAAAGTTCTCTAAAATAAATGTTCCTTTCATTATAGAGCTTTAAAAGGTTTAAAGCACATGGGACTCCAATCCGCTGATAGGACATGTTGTTTCTTGGATGACCTTTGAAAGATTCACTTCACCACAAATGAAGTGAGCAGATCTCTGTAATTCTCAAAACGCATTCCTTCTCTTCTTCATTCCCTGTACAGCTAAACAAAGATTAATCTTAAACAAATCTGGAAGGTCAGATCTTTTTTTCTGTATTACACCTAATTTATTTGAATTCTTTAAATTTTCACTGGCATGAAAATGTCTGATATAATTCATCAAAATAAAGACTTTGTGCAGGCTGTGTGGAAATACAGTCGGCAAAGATATGTCCCAGTCATGTCTCTTGAACGGTTTAGACCCCAGACTTTTAAGAGAAACATACATTTGGGTAGTCTGTTACACTATTACTTCAGGTAATGAGGGAGTGGTAGATCAGGGGTCAGGATGTTGGGATATCAATGTGAATGTTGCTGGTTCAAATCCCAGGTCGACAAAAATTTCCAATGTGGGTCTTTGAGCAAGACCTTTAACCCTCATTGATCCAGGACGGTTGTAACAACCCTGTTCTAATTCCAACCAAGTTGGCATATTTGGTAAGTTGGTTTGAATAAAAGCATCTGCTAAATGACCAAATGTAAATTTTGCAGTATTGACAGTTTAGGCAAAGCATATACTCTATGAGTTAGCTCTTTCTTTACAGTTCTTGCCTCACCAAAACCTTGCTTTTTCTACATTAAAAACACCTTAAATTCAAAATGTTTAATTTCACATATGAACAAAAAAATGGCATCTGTGATTAAGCCTATTGACATGATATGATTTAGGAAATAAGATGCTAAACATGTGAACTGGCGTTCATGTAGTTACTGGTTTACTCAGATTTACAACCTGTTACTGTCTATTATAATCAAAACCATCTGTAATCCATAAAACTACAGAGAATCACATTTTTTATTTTACATTCCCAAAATCCCTGAAGCAGTAAATCATAACAATCAGTTCATCCTCCTTCTTGACTCTAAACAAAAACCTGATAGAAACCACAAACAGATGGATAATATTTTATGAGGTCTAAGTTTTAGGAGTCTGAACACTCTAAATTTTATCTGTAGTGTCTTCATTCATAAATTTATCTTTTTAAAAGTAAAAATGTTGTCAAAACCAGGTTTGTGTGGGATGCAGAGAATTATTTTAAAAACTACAAGCAAGGTAGGATGATGGAGATAATTTGTAATTGTTACACATTTATTTTCTTTGACCTTAAGTACTTCAGGAACCCAAATCCAAAGTGTACAGGACATAGTGATTTACACAAAATGAAGAAACACAGAAGACAGACATTTCCTTTAAATCCCAACTACATTAAAACAGTTTAAACCCACTGGCAAAAAAAGGCAGCCTACCTGTTCACGGGTGGTAGCACTACTTTTAGTATTTACAAAGCAAAGTATATAATTACAAGTAGTCTTAAACCTCCAGACTACCTGTTGCACAAGCATGCTGCTTATCTCAATGCTTTAAACATGCAAGGTATACTTTCCATCGCTGTACCACTTTATTTATTCTGTTTCAGTAAATTAAAGGCTGTTGTTAAAAACTCACTTCAGGGCACTTTGTCAAATTACATTTATTTATTTTGTTCAAAATAAAACATCAGCTGTCAAACTGTACCTGCATTATATTTAATGTACTAAAATACTGTGATCACAAAAAGGCAGCGGTACAATGTAAAAGAAAAAACTATGTCTAGAAAAACAGGCAGCTGCATTAAAAACAGAGCTGAGCAAATAATTTTCTCAATCAGGATTGTGAGAAACTAGGACTTTCGTGGAGGGCCACCTTATAGACAGGCTAAACTTACACCACTGACCCATCTGCATTGCTTTCATTTTACAGCCAACTTCTAATTATATAAAATTTTAAATATACACACAGTACAGGCCAAAAGACTGGACATACCTTCTCATTCAATGCGTTTTCTGTATTCTCACGACAATTTACATTTTAGATTCTCATTGAAGGCATTAAAACTATGAATGAACACACATGGAGTTACGTACTTAACAAAAAAATGTGAAATAAATGAAATTCTAGTTTCTTCATAATAGCCATCCTTTGTCTGATAACACACTGTTGGCATTCTAATTAATTATACTAATTAACCCTTATAGGCAAACCAGAAAACAACTTCAGGTGACTACCTCTTGAAGACCATTGAGAGAATGCCACGAGTGTGGAAAGCAGTAATCAGTGCAAAGGGTGGTTATTTGAGAACACTAGAATATAAAACTTGTTTTCAGTTATTTCACCTTTTTTGTTCAGTACATAACTCCACATGTGTTTATTAATAATTTGCCTTCAGTAAGAACCTACAATGTAAATAGCCTTGAAAAAAACACACTGAATGAGAAGGTGTGTCCAAATTTTGGACTGTACTGTATGAGTGTGTTCATTGAAAATCAAATCCTTGGAAATCCCTACTTTGAACATTAAATTATATTTAATTTTGAACCTTTTATTTACCTCATTGGAACTGGACAAGACCAGCCAAAGGGTCACATGGCCCCCTGAGGCCATAAAATGCCCAGACATGGTCTAAAGGGAAACAAAATTAAGCAAACACAATATGAGATAAAGAAAACTGAAAAAATGTAGTGTTTCATATGATAATGTTTTATATTATGGAAAATAGAAACAATATTAGGATTGCATAAATGTTCAAAATGCATGTAAATACTCATTTACTGAAAACATGTACTGCTTCACCAGTATTTTAGATGCAGCTCAGGATGTTTTTTTTTACTACACTTTTATATTTTAGACTAGTTTAGGAACAAAATGAAGGATTGCTTAACTAATAAAACAATGTATCAACACAGTGTTTCATAATGATTTTCAGATATTATGTAAATGTAACACGTACGTGTGCAATGGTAGAAGTTTTAATTGTGCATACATTTAATTACTGTACCTGTCACATTACCCTGTACACTGGGCCACATTAGGGCAAAAAAAAAAATCTGTTTGTTTTGACTGTATGCAAATGAAGCAACAATTACTGCCCCGGACTTTTATCCTGCATTATGTGTTGTCTGTGATCGCCAGTAGGCGGCAGTAAGGCCCACAGTGACTCCTCTGCATGGCGGGTCTCCAGTAAGCTGCTCTCTGTGTCTGTGGAGGCAGTGATGGTTGTGCCACCTGCTGTGTGGCGAAAGAAACAGGATGTAACACCACCACACTGTACTTACATAAGCAAAAACAATTAAATGGACCTCATATAAAAAATATCTCAAGAGGAAGGCACTGAGTTTTACAAAAAACCTATTACCAACTACCAAGAGCAGAACTAGGTTTTAATATGGCAGTACCATCACGTTTTTGGGGGAAGATCGATTATTTAAAGGTTATTAGAATATGGATAAAGGGCAATAAATGTTAACATTTCTGTGGTTAGACTGCTGTAAAATTTTCAAACAATTATTTAAAAGATTTAAAAACAAGACATTTATAGATTAATACAGTGTTATGTTCAGTCACATGTGAATGAAGTTTGTGATTTTGTTCTACATATTTATTTGAGAAACAGGATGGTTTGGTTGTTTTTTCTATTTCCTCCTTAGATTATAGATTTCGCTGACATTTGGTTATATTGTTG
>JAOUQT010000044.1:12747921-12758873 GCA_025769995.1 Xyliphius kryptos | reverse complement strand
ACACACACACACACACACACACACACACACACACACACACACACACACACACACACACACACACACACACACCAATCAGACGCAACCCTAAATGTTCAGATATTTTTCAAACAAATGCTGGTTTTAAAAATATGAAAGTCTATTATAGGAACGGCTGGATTAAATAGTACTAAAACCAAGGACATACGTATACTTGATACAGAATCAAAGGAGCTAGGCATTAAATGATATAACATGGAAAACCTTGGAAAGCAAGAAACTGCTGGAAATAGTGAAACTGGAGAAACTGTGTCCTTATACACCACCTACTCCTTCTATGAGATTATACATTACTCATTATGCAAATTCCAAATGAATACATAGATTACATTTGGTCATTTAGTGGACGCTTTTTTGACTTTCATGCAAGACTAATTTATCTGTCAGCTTTACTTACCACAAACTCAAAAAAACATTATTTACTTAACTTTCATATGAACGTTTTATCAGGGTGTTTAAAACCACACACACACACACACACACACACAATCTGTCGTTGTTAGCAGTACAGTTCATTTTAGATCACAATAAAAAGTTACAGATGTTTTATTAACCTGTTTACCATAAAATCCTATAACACAATTATTCAAAAAATGTTTGCATGAATGCAAAAGTCTAAATTTTATTCAGGCAAAATAAAACAGTCACATTGAGTTCAATTCCACTGTAAACATTATTTTGGTGGAAACATGATAAGAAGGTGTTGCATTGTAATGGATTCCTTCAATTACTTTTTTCAGCAATTAGCATGTCAACTACAAGCCTTCTTTCTGATGGAGATTGCAGAGTCTAGTAAACCAAGGAGGGCAAAACTCCCTTTTGTCCTACACACAGCTCTAGGAATGGATTGGAGGTGGGGGAGAGACCACCAAAAGCACCCATTTCCATCTAAAAGAAACCTACCCATCAGTGCAACATGCACAAGCAAAATGCTTCGTTGCCATGTTTTAAGACACTGATTTTCTAATCTGGAGCTCAAACCGGAGCAAAAGGTGAAGTGAGGAAAATAAAGTGCAAATGTAAAGAAGGAAACAGGTTTCATTCTTGATGTGGTTGGTGTTATGTTTGTGTTTCACACTCGGCCAGAGCAGATGGGTTCCTCTGTGTTGCGAGTGAAGGATTCTACATTAGGAGGCACAGCTTCCATCCCCCACACATTAGCATAACCATTCTTGGTGTGCTGGAGATAGAGGATGGGAGGGGGGGGGGTGTTTGGACTAACTGCCCGAGGTATAAACCAACCCCCAACAAAAAATTCACCACACCAAGAACACATAGCCACTGGAGCAACAGATGCCTACATCATCTGTTAATACAACTTTATGAGCATCGCTATAGAAAATAACAAGTTTAAAGACTGCGTCCCGTCTTGTCACCTGAAAAGATTTGCATGGCCCTTTTACTTGAGTCCATGTTTTACTCATTAAATCAAGACAAATTGCATAGCGCTTCATTCTTGTGAGCTACCACAGAAGAGTATGGATAATGCTTGCCAGATTTTTGATGTGCGACCAATTAAGATGTCTGGGCCAATATTAACTAGCTTTGCTGTTGTTTGAGAAGATTAATGGAAATAATGATGGAAAGCAGTAAGATGATAAAAGCATCACAGGCTAGAGACATTTTTTAATCATTCAAAGACAAATACCACAATACTGGGATCTTGGCTTTAGTTAGCTTGTTTGGACATGCACATTCATTCACTTTTTTGTCCTGAACCTTTTTTGTCTTGTATTAAGCCATCACATTTGTTTTGACTTTGTACCCCCACCTTATACGCATTGGGCAAAAAGAGTTATAAAGTTTAATTATATAATAGTACATCAAATAACTTTTATAGTCATTCTTCATACGAATAAAAGTGCTAAATGCTGAAATTAGAAAACCTAATGCTGGGATCATTCATTTGGAAACTAAAACTCATAGTATATTAGTATTTTCAAATCAATAATTTACTGTATTGCACATTCACAGTGTTATATTTGGTTTGGAGCTCTGTTTAAATCTGTGGACTAAGACTGACAGTCTGCACAAAACATATCTGCAAGGCGTCTAGTGCCTTTACTTTGCTGGTGACTCATAACTAAATGACAGTGGAGACAACTCAAACTGGAGGCTATGCACTAAATCACTTAGACACGGCAAAAAAATCAGACCATTTACAACTAAAAAGACTAGGTGTAAAATGCAGTCAGATAACTGTGTTTGTGTGTGTGTGTGTAAGGTAAGGTAAGGTCAAACGGGCTACATTGTCCACTCACACAGGCCATTACAAGGACAGTGGGTAAGTATTTACAACCATGGCTGTAAACCACTTCGTCACAATTCAGCAGGAGGTTTTCAGACCAGGAGGAAACACTCATTAGCAAAAAATGACTCAGAAAAAAAAAAAGAAACCAGAGAGCGAGAGAGGGACAAAAGACAGAGGGAACAACCCATTATACTGAATATGGTTTGTTGAGGAATAGGATATATACACATTATGTATCAGGTATTGATTGATACATTGATTAGTGCTTATATGCATGTATAGCCAATAAAGTCTATAATTACAATGATTTGAACCTTATAATATAATAATAATATATAAATAATAAATGATGCAAAAGTAGTTCAACACACTGGCCAAACTCCTTTTTAAGCTACATGTAAAATAAAGGTTCTATAAAATCATATTAGGTTATTTAGCAGACGCTTTTATGTAAAATGACTTACAAGTATCCCACTTGAGGCTTGAGGTCAGAACACGGGGTCAGCCAAGATACAGCCCCCCTGGAGCAATGAGGGTTAAGAGTCCTGCTCAAGGACCCTTGATAACTTCAGTAGACCTGGGATTTGAACCCACAGCCTTCACATTAGTAGCCCGACACCCTAACCACTGATAATCATCACTACTGTTTGATTTGGTAATGTCAATGGATTTGAACATTGACCGCGTTAAACTGCAAACACACAATTTAAAGTGAAGAAAAGTGATAGTTTGACAACAGACAAACAGAGTATGTTCAGAGTATGTGTTCCACATTTAAACCCCTCATGCAGAAAAACACACATGTACACACACACTGAGTGAAGCAAGCACACGTGCCCGCAGCAGTGGGCAGCCTTGTACAGTATATGGGGCCCAAGGACACTTCAGCCATAGAACTTGTTGGGATTGGGAATTGAACCAGGAACCTTCAGGTCACAAGGCGGGTTAATTAACCACAAGCCTAAACTGCCCCAGTGTGTCTGAGAAGCCGTGCCATTAAAACACAAACGAATATGCTTAAATATAGTCCTCCTAAAACAAACATGGACTTCCCAGTAAAAAAAAAAAAATCTTAACTTGATGGCAACAAATAACTCTTCAAAATCCATATATCCATCAAATCCATCTAATACATGTGTAATCTACTTTGATTAAAAGCCCCCCAAGACAAGAACCTGGGTTAAAACATATACATATACAGGTTTTTTGATATTTTATCATGTTTGGAGGAGACCTAAACTATTTGCAATAATTCACTAATTAATGTTCTCAGTTATTTTCTGGAACTATGCATCAGACTATTGTCAGACGGTTATTATAATGTGAAATTATTCTCCTAAAACATGTTCTTTCATTTGCCACTAACAAGGAACCTTCCTGTATGTAAACCTCCTGGAACAATTTGCGGTTGGCGTACATGACAAGTGCCAGATGGGAATTGGCAACACCAGTGAATAAGGTTGAGAATCGTCGAAAACAACTTGTCCACAAAAAATAACTCCGGCAACTACTGCGTAAACCAGGACGGTTTTAACATCTATGCCACATGTTCATGTGGTTTCAAAATGATTCCAATATAGATTGTTCATACAGGAAGTGGCTTAACATTGTTATTGCAAACAAAGTATCAAACACAATTCTGTTTGTAGCTTAAGCACTACTTACTTGTGTTATTCCACATCATATTTTTTATAGATTGAAATGTTACATTTTCTTTAGATGTGTTGTTTTCCTGTGGTAATACCAAAGTATAGTCTTCTATGTAAATAGTCAAATTGGAAATATCTTTATTTAACAATGGATTTCCCTACTGTTAATAGGATTAATCGGAATATAAAATAAACATAACTGCTTAAAATTGTCCAGATGTTTGTATTACAGACACAAGTAAAAATGTCAATGTTCTTCAGAAAGATGAATACTTTGAAAAACTATGGTGTTCTGATACACTGATTTAAGAATAATCCTAAAACAAACACAATGCAACAATTCAGATTTGACTCACACACCAGTGACACACTCAGCGGGGAATCATGTTTCAACACCATGGTGTATGTCTTGGCACTCAAACCCAATAATTCTCAGCTTTACTTGTGAAGTCCATGTCCTACTGTTTGATTATGGCTAAAGCTTGGTTAGCTAGTACACATGACCTCAGGTTCGCATTGTGGGTCTCTGAATGCACTTAAGAAAGGAGGGTCATTGGAGCTTTCATTTGCTTTATTGGGACCGTGCTATGATTGGTAATCTGATTAAACAGAACGAGCAGCTAATATGCATGATTTTGAAGGGATTATTTACTGAGCAGATTAACTGACTTTGTGCTTAATGAAAACCTGATATTGTTCCTTTTATAATTATGCACAAAGAAATGTACATGCTGTAAACTTGTTTTTAATCATCTCTCTGCATGTAACTTTTCTACATCCCATTTTTTACATGGCTGAAAATACTTTTACGCTTCGGTGTATAGTATGTAAATGTCATTCCTCAACATTATTTCTTAATACCGTCTTAATAAATGATTAACAAAATAATGTAACTTGGTAGAATTTATATACTTTTTTTAGATTTGAGTACATGAGATTTAGATTTCTATGAACAAATGCTTTTACTGGTTTAGAAATTGGCCATGACATGACTTATAGACTTGTTTTTAATGGTAACTCCAGTTACTTTTAACAATCGCCAAAGTTTTTATACAGTGTCATTACCTCATCAGAACACAAAACAGCACCATATGATAGATCCGGGGGAAAAATATTATGTTTTAATTTATAGACTGCATAACGGAAAACACATACAGTGTACAATCAACAAGATCCACTACATCTGCGTTCAAATCGAAGTCTGGATAATGTAACTGTATATGGTATTCAGCATAGACAGTTTTTAAAAGTGCATCAGGATATATGGTTTTACCATGGGATTACCAGTGTAACACTAAAATGCACCAGCGACTATAAAGTGGAATTCTTGTCCTCTTGATATTAGTGCTGTAGCTTTGTACAAGCCTCCAAGGAATGTCTTTCAAGTGCTCGGCTCTGAGTCTGAGCTCCACTGCTTTAGACTTGTAGTCCCATTCCTAACCTCATATGGACCTGTGAGCTCTCAACCATAGCGCTAGCTCACAGATAATATCAGGTTCAGTGTAGATTCAGAATGCAGGCATCTTTCGAAGAAGTTTATGTAGCTCTTACTTCTGCTCTGCTGGCCTGAATCATTGGTGTAATATTACTGTTGAGAGAGGAACTCCTGTCTCTGCAAACTAAAACTTGTCAGAGGAGAAGAAACATACACAAATCCCCAGAGGTTTTTACTCTAATTATCATGAAAGTTCAGTGTGGGTTGATTCTTTACCAAGCACAGATGTTAAATACCTTAAAGTTATATATTGTGAAACTATCAATGGAGATAAAGAAAATATAATATATAGCATCTTAACAAACAGAACCAGGATCTGGCGCAATTAATGTTCTGTGTTTCATCAAATTGGATCGAAGAGAGTGCACTAAACTGTAACAAACTGTCCATACCACATTAAAACCATTAAAAGCAGGTGGTGGCCAAATGGACAGTGTGTTGCTCCATTAATCAGAAGGTTGGGGGTTCAAAACTTGCCAATCTTAACACTTTTTGCTCCACCATCTAAGGAAGATGTTTGAAATGAAATATGGGGTTTGAGTTGTAAGAATTTCTTTGTGTTAAGATACCTGTGAATAGTTATATAAAAGTTTAGCCTCTCCTGCTAAAACAACATGTTCTTTTGAACATACACTTATTGGCCATTTCCTCCTTACTTCACCCTCATTGTCTCTATTTCATGTACTATACTTTTTATGTACATTAAAATATGTTACAATACAGATTATAAGCCAACCTCTCAGTTTACTACTAGACTGAAATGATCCACAGACAGAAAATGTCCAGCTACAGTATTTCCTAAGCACTGATGAATGATAAAAAGATAGAAACACAAACTGGACAACCGAAGCTCCATCAGAACCAGAATGTCTGATTTGCGTGTACCAGCATACCTAAACTTACTACCACATCATTGTCACTGCACTGCTGAGTATAATCTACCACTCAACTAATACCTGCTGTTTGTATGAGTGTGTATACTGTAAGTATACAGTATGCAAAGATAAAGATAAACTACAGTACGTAACTGTAAAACTACAATGGGGTTTTCTATGGTAATTGAAAACGAAAGAATACAGTGTGTGTTTTAACTATTACCATTTTGATTAACGTCTTGTACAATATATTAAAAAAACACTAACCTATAATAAAAATATGTTCCATTTTTGTACATTGGCAAATGTTATAAGTCTCGAAACAGACTGTAGGTACTGGCTCAGTTAGCATAATAACATAAAAAAAACAAAACATGCTGTTGCATTTACAAGCTCTTTAATTACAGGGTTTATTTCTGTCTACAAACAACTTTTAGTGTTTATTATTTGAGCTAATACTTATAACGGCAAAAGCTGTGACAAATAGTTGGTATTAAAAGGCAATTTAACTTTCATTAAAGCATTAATTCATTAATAAACATTTGAACATACTGTATAAAACACGGGTGGCATGGTGGCTTAGAGGCTAACACGACTGTCTCTCTAAACTGGGGATTTCCGGTTCGAATCCCGATCTGGGTGGAGTTTCCATGTTCTCCCCGTGTCCGTGTGGGTTTCCTTTGGGTTCTCTGGTTTCCTCCCACAGTCCAAAAACATGTATTGAAGGTAAATTGACTGCTCTAAATTGCACCTATACTCTGTGTGTGTATGTGTGTGTATGTGTGTGTGTGTGTGTGTGTGTGTGTGGCCAGCAATAGATTGGCTCCCTGTCCTGGGTGTATTTGCCCAGCGCCCGAGACGTTCTCCTCTGGATGGGCATGGGGAACCCCGCTGCAAGCCTCATAGAGGAATAAGCGGAAGGTAATAAATGAAGGAATGAATGTTAAAACACTGATCATGGTGTCTAATTGTACGTACTAATGAAGACATTAATGAATCCATCATGTGCATACATCATTTTAAGCATTTATTATCAAAATATATTGGAAATGAGGAAAAGTAGTGTAACAAGTGGATCATTTCACCACAGCACCAAGATTTGTTTAAAAATATTAAAACAACACAAATATTAATAAATATGAAATGGGAATAAATCTTATTTTGATATTGATGCATTGTGGAGCTGGACATTGGAAAAAAAGAACACCATAACATACTATTTAATTTTTTAACATGCATAACAATACCTATCCTACAGTTCTAGGAAACATGGACAGAGAATGCGATGAATTAATAAATGTAGATTAACGGATCAGAGGAATGTTGATATGTGGCAAATGTAATAGTTGACTAAACAGCAGCTGGCAAGACACAGCAGTGCCTAGGACAAATTTAGGGCTTACCAGCCTGAAGAGGACGTTGTGTGAGGAGCTAATCATGGGTTTGTTATACAGACTGAGAATGGTGGAAAAAAAATGGAGTTGGGGGCAGGAGGCAGCAGGGGGAGATGGGCACTATGAGGGGGTTAATTCAAGGCATAATAGAGCAAGCTGACAGTGCTCGGGACCTGCTCCAAAGAGCCGAGCTGGGCCAGGAGAGGCCAAAGGGGTCGTGTTCATCCTGGCGTGCTATTGAGCCTGGCTTTAGGGGGGGTTATGGGGGAGGTCCTGCTGTGAGGCCCTGGGGGGCATTTTAATCCCCTCTTACTTGAACAAGAGATTAAGAGATTCCTGCTTTATTTCTCCAAATTTCCTGCTGCTTCTTGTTTTGCAGCGACAGCCGACAGTTTGGGGTTTTACTTTTTAGCATGAAACACATGCGGTGGAACACAAGCCTGTGGCAGCTTTGATATGGGGTACTTAGTCGAAAATCGATGGCATTGTATGAGGATGTTTTTGCGGATTATGAACAAAAGCGTGGTTGAAGTCAAAAGCTCAGGAAGCAAGGTGTGGATCTGACAAGCCATTAAACTAAGAAGAAAATGACCAAATGGTGTATAGTGACCGTAAAGACATACAGAAGGGGACAAAGAAAGAATGAGGGAACAGGAAAGTTACAGAATAAAGTGAGAGGAAAGAAAGGACAGCGGTGAAAGAAAGAAATATTCTGACAGGAAATTGGCTTTATTGACTGAATTTTTGTCAACTTCATGAAAAAAAAAAAAAAATCACTCAACAACAAACATTCCCGTCATTGCTGCCATGTCCCCTGGAGTTTGGAGCACATATCCTGAATGTCTCAAGAGTTTCTCAAGCCCTTCTTTCATTTAACAAACGGTCTCTTAGATAATATCTTACTGACAGCTAAACTCTGGTGAGCAGCCCTCGAATCAGCCAAGCAGGAGCCAGTGTAGGGTCAAGAGCTCCAAGCTAGGGGTCTTGTTTCTCTGTTGATCCAGCAAGGTACCTTAAGCAAGACAGCAGAGCAATGTAAACAGTCCTGTGTTTCTTTTCTTGTAGACACCAGTGGTTTAAAATAAAATCCTGCCAGCACTGTTGCAGTTTTCTGCCATTCCCTGCTGATCTGTCAGATAGGCGAACACGGTGATCCTCTAAATGCAAACACTGCAGGCTATGCTGAGAACTGAAAGGACACGCAAATGAGAGGAGCAAGCAAAATGGTGATGTTTACAGACACAAAAGAAAATTGGAGCTGTGGAATCAGATAAATAAGATCAGACATCTTGCAATTATGTGCCAATGTATTAGATAGACTAAAATAAACATACAGTAAATATTTATAAATCAGAATTCTTAATTAACCCCCTGGGGAAAAAATCAGAGTTAATTCAGACAATCCACTGAGTGTCACTCTGTCACTTCACCTATACACTAAGCCACTACCTCTCCTACTTAGTGTTACCAAGTTACTAAATGACTTTACTTAATGTTCATACATAGTAACATGTACCACGGTAATTGTGCATACTTGTGTACATTTTGTTTAGCAATTGTGTAAATTCTGTTTAGACTTTTTGCATATTTTATGTTTTTTTTTTTTTTTACTGCAGAGTGTTTATTTTTTAGTTTCACCATAAAAATTTCAATGCACACAGGTCCTGACATGCAGTGTAAATGACAAACATATTCAAAACTTGAAACTAAGCAAATTATTCTCTGATTCTCTATGGGCTTGACAGCAAAAGGCTTTACCCTGTGCTGTGTTATGTACTGGTTATGTTAAACCTACATGATCTAATTTTAGTTGACCTTTAAGAAGCAATAGGTTACCACCGAGGATCACTGAACTTCTGTGAAGTTAAACAATTTACCCAACCATCAAATGGGGATTTGTGTAAGAGGGCTAGTTCAGGGATGATACATCCCTGAAAAAAAGATTTATTTTGCCTACTATGCTTACACACAGAGGAATTTGTCCTCTACATTTAACCCATGTACACACACTAGTGAAGTGAGCACACGTGCCCGGAGCGGTGGACAGCCTTGTATCTGGACAGCCTTGTATCTTGGTGCCTTGCTAAATGGCACTTCAGCCAGGGTACTTCGTGGGACCGGGAATCGAACTGTGGACCTTCAGGTCGCAAGACTGGATCCTTTACCACAAGACTACAACTGCCCAAAGAGAGCGACATTAGAGCAAGGAGAGAAAAGAGTGCCTGCTCCAGGGCCCACATTAGCGATCAGACCTCTATATTTTAGCAAATTATTACCCGTGATAGGATTTAGTCTTTTCTGTTATTTTACATTATTCTCACAGTTCCTGTACTTCTCCTATATGAACATGGAGGGGGTTCCTCCTGTTTGACCGGTTCACATGATGTGGTCAGGCTGTTCAGCATTCTTGTAATGACATTCATTCCAACCTTACAATGTATCGCAATAATGCTCTTGAGAGCCCCTTCCAGTCCCTCAGAACACACGATCCTGTACTCAAGTCTTATTAAAATAACCCTACAGAGAGCAGAATTTTCTCATGCTAAGCATCATGGAGAACACAGAGAACATGGACTGCTGAACCATATCAATCAGTGGAACAGTAATTCAGTATAAGATGTATTGTAATTGTACAACAGAGATTCATTATTCAGAAGCTCATATATCGAAATAAACGGCAGACAGTTAAAATTAAATTTGTAATGAGTTTAGCTTACATTTCCATTCTGGTACTAGAGTTTCATTCACTCCCATTGCCACACTGTATATATTATTGTGTATATACAAGCACCTAGGCACACATTTTGTACAATTGCATACATCCAGCAGTTTGTGGAAGGACATTTTTTTTTGTTCCAGCATGACTGTGCATGAATCAAGGTTCATAAAGGCATGCCTGTGGGAGTTTGGACTGGAAGATCTTAACTGACCTAAACAGAGTCCTGATCTCAAGCTCGTGGCTGGCCTTTGAGATGAACTAGGATGTAGATTGTGAGCCAGGCACTCTCATCCAACATCAGGGTCTGACTTTACAAATGCTGCTTATCTAGATAAATAGCAACAATTTCCCAAGATATTGCAAACTTTAGAAGAGTGTAAAGAGAGTCGGACGGCACAGTATAATATCAAGTGTGTCAAGTGTACAGACATAGATATTCCACAATTTCATTAATTCATTATCTTCCACATATTCCTTTATGAGGGGCGCTGGGGGGGGGGGGTTGTGTTCCCCATGCTCATCCGGGGGAG
>JAOUQT010000044.1:12719494-12736994 GCA_025769995.1 Xyliphius kryptos | reverse complement strand
TCTGGGTCCGTGGGCCATAATTTCGTTTTTGTGACATGCTACATGTGATAAAAATGACAATAAATCCTCCTTGAATCTTTGAATCCTTGAATATGTGTGCGGGTTTTTTTTAAACTTGTAACTTATGTGCGCTGACTGATCCCCAGCATTTTACCGCAAGACATAATCACCATGATATTTCACACAGATTTTTTTTATTTCACACAGAGTTTTTTCAATCACTTCTTACGAAATGTCCAAACTTTCCCAGAATTGAAATAGGTGTTTTCTTTAAGCATTCAGTTGTGTTTGACACTTGGATACTCGGGCCCAGCCCTAGACTAAAACTATTGTTTACAAACGATATAATTATGGACAATTAGTATCTCCAATTTACCTTTGGAATGTGGGAGGAAACCAGCGTGCTTGGAGTTAACCCACTCAGGTACAGAGAGGACATGCAGACTCCACAAAGAAAGCACTTTATTCACATCAACAAGGGAATCAAACCCAGGACCTTCTTGTTGTGAGGCATTAGTGCTGCACCACTGTGCCTAGCTGGAAGTTGATTATTAAATCAGAAACTGTGTGAAAAAGCAACTAAATTGTAGATACGATTAAAGTAAGTTTAAAAGGCAAGAATTTTACTGAATATAATGTACAGCCCATTTTATAAAATGCACAGTATATATTCCAGCTAAAAATATGTCACAGTGATGGACCATAGTGTTTTGTAAATTAGAATAATATGAACACATTTTTATACCTTCTGACAAAGAGTATTAATACAATGATATTGTAAATAAAATATTTAATCATTTATGGACAATTTTTAGGATGCTAACATACAATAAGCAATTTAGCACAGAGAAAGGCAGATGTCAAGAAACCTTTTAAGTACAAGTATAGTATGCAAGTATGTACTGTCGAAGATTAATACAGTTAATTATACTATTAATTTTGATACCCATGTTTTTTGCAAACTTCAGATGAGAGCTCGCTTTCGTGTTCACTGGTATTTATAATAGTTTCAATTTAATAGATTTTAAACAATTTGGTCTTTACAGGCTGGCTGTTAGAATTTTATTTTAAGATGATCGAGTTTGTAGAATGACTGACATTCACACATAAATAACTATATGAATAAACACGATGCATATGTATATTTACTGTATATATACACAGTATATAGTATGCTTGGTCATATAATCTTTGCAACGACACTAAACTGGTCATTATATATATTATTACATTATCATTACATGATATATACAATCTGGTATAAAGAGGCTTGCTGGGTAATACAGCTTGAAGGTATTCTCAAAAGGCAAAATCAAAGAAATGTATGTATTGTTTTAATCATCTGCACATCTAAAGTCCTTCCTCTAAATCAAGGCATGGTCAGTAAATTGTCAGTGTCATGCATGACTAAGGTCAGATCCAGACTTTTAGTTC
This sequence comes from Xyliphius kryptos, assembly GCA_025769995.1. Taxonomy (NCBI): domain Eukaryota; kingdom Metazoa; phylum Chordata; class Actinopteri; order Siluriformes; family Aspredinidae; genus Xyliphius; species Xyliphius kryptos. Next base: position 12,735,560 of record JAOUQT010000044.1, on the reverse strand, counting down.
AGTGCATCCAGAGCAGTTGTAACAGATCATAAAGCATTACTGTGTCTGACAAGGACCATATTCCTGTGTCTCAGACAGGCAGTTATCATAGTGGGGTGGTCGCTCAGAACAGAGTTTGTAAGGTGAAACATGTTTGAAAGGTTATTAAAAAGTGGAGTGGTAGCTCAGTGGTTAGGCTGTTGGGCTGTCAATCTGGAGGTTGTGACTTCAAATCCCAGGTTCACTGAAGTTACCAATGTGGGTTCTTGAGCAAGACCCTTAACCCTTATTGCTCCGGGGGGGATAGGGGGGCTGTATCCAAGCTGGGATATTTGTAAGTCGCTTTGGAGAAAAGCGCCTGCTAAATGACCAAATGTAAATGTAAAAATGATATGTTATGTAAACTGTTGTACAAATGAAATGTTTTCAAAACTACTTTTAACTACATTTTTAAATTTATTATATGTTTGTTTAGTTAATATTCATTAAAGTTAATTACTTGTCATGTATAAAAGGACACAACTAAGGTCTGTTCATCAGTCGTATCTTTAAAGCTAGTTTTTTTGCTCCCTTTTAATGACAACTTTTTTTTTTTAAATAAATCGTGCTTTAATTCCCATGTTTCTCAGATTTAAAAGAAAAACTTTGGTTTCCTGCCCCCTCTTCAGCAAGTAAAGACTAAAGCAGTCTTTATTTATATAATAAAGACTGCTTTAGGTCTTCACTAATATGCACTATAGATCTAATGTGGAAATATTATGTGTCCCTATTATGTACAGGGAGAGGTAGCTCAGTGGTTAGGGTGTTGGATTATCAATCACAAGGTTGGGGGTTTAAATCTTAGGTCCACTGAAGTTCCCAATGTGGTTCCTTGAGCAAGACCCTTAACCCTCATTGCTCCAGGGTCATGTTTCAACCCTGTGTTCTGACCCCAACCAAGTTGGTATACTTGTAAGTCGCTTTGGATAAAAGTGTCTGCTAAATAACTAAATGTAAATGTAAATGTGTTCCAACCTCCTCCAACAGCTCCATAGAAGGAACCCTCAATTTTACGAAATCAATCCAATTTTAAATATTCATAGTAAGTGGGTATGTTCCTGGCATTTTATATCACTTTTTTAGGTGGTGTCATACCCAAATAATTCAAACATCTGAAATGGAAGAAAAGACTTGAGAGACAATGGTATTCTGATTCTGAATCTGTGAAAAGAATGGGCTGGAAATGATCAAATTACCAACACCATCATGATTGTAACTCTATACCATTACCATTTTTTCCCGCATTAAACTTATACTTTAATATAACTTTATAAGTTTCTGCTTCTTGTATTATACATGAGTAACTGGAACTCAAAGTAAATAAGTGTTCCCGATTCCACAATCTCTATCTATTAATGATAAGTAAAAACAATATTAATTACATGCAGTCAGTTAAAAAAACATTGTCAAGGCCGTGGGAACTTAGGGTGCTGAGAACGCTGCTGCACCTCCTTTTAAACAGTGGAAAGCTCTGCACTTTCTTTATTTCTAAGGCTGTATTTCATGACTAATGTATTGTGCTTGAATGCCATGATTTCATTCCCCAAGCAGTTCATGACAAAAGTTTTGGAACCCATTTCATTTTTCATCTGCAACAGCATGTTCTTTACTATGGATAGTCATAAGTAATTAACACTTTCCAGAGTCTGTATAAAAGGAACCCCAGCACACCAGACTTTCATGTTAAGTGCAACCTGACCTCTGACAACATGCCAAAGACCAGGTCTGCTGCTGATGTGGCAGACATCCAAACGTCAGGTGGAGAGGATAAGAAAAATATTCCAAGAAACTGGTGATGTTCAGGACAAGTCCAGGTCAGGCAGACCCCTGAAGACAACTGTTCAGGAGGAGTGTTTGTTCCTTCGACAGTCCAGGGCCAGCCCATTTTCAACTGCAGTGGAGCTACATGAACTGGTCACCAGAAAACACCAGAAAACTAGATGAAGAAGAAAATCTTGATCAAATCTGTGAGTCCTGCAGGACTGCTTTTTTTGGGTCATTCCAGATGTTTTCATCAAAAAGTTATTTGATGAGCGCTGGGGATTCCGGGACCGAATCCCGATTTGGGTGGAGTTTCCATGTTCTCCCCTTGTCCATGTGGGTTTTTTCTGGGTTCTCCGATTTCCCACGGTCCAAAAACATGGATTCCATGTAAACTGAATGCTCTAAATTGCCCTTTATAGTTTTTGTGTGTGGATGAATGAGTGAGTGTGTGCTCCGCGTTTGATTGGCGCCCTGTCCTGAGATGTTCTCCCTTGGATGGGCATGGGGAGCCCCACCGCGACCCTAGTAGAGGAATAAGCGGAAGATAATGGATGGATCGATGGATGGATCTAGGACGTGTTATTTTAGTGTTCCCTTCATTTTTTAGCAGTATATATATGTGTGTATATAGCTTTGTGTTACACATTGTCCATTTTATTAATTCCACTTACCCTAACGATGGACTGTCCATCTGTTTGTGGACTACAGTACATACTCTGTTAGTCCCCTTTACTCTGTTCTATAATGGTCAGGACGCAACAGTACATTACACTGAAACACATTCACATAGCGGTATTATTTGTATATCAGACTTTTTGGAACAAGGTCTGATTTTTTGAAGTAAACATATATAAAAATAGAAGGTTTTAGTTTTTAAAAAACAAAAAGGACCACAATAAAGTTTCTGCCCATGGATCTACTATCTCTCAGCCGCTCAGGGTCAGGACACTGGGCAGAGCTTAATGACAGACCCTGGGGTCCAATTGGAAAGACAAAGTGAAGGATGAAGACCTAAGTGGGGGAAGATGGTAGAATGGTCTGCCGGTTACCAATTTAATAGCAGTCTCCAAGTTATAATAGAAAGGGGTGTTGACTAATTAATATGCATGAATTTGGGAACAGTTGTGGTTCTGTGCCGGACTGTGCTTTTCTCACGCAAGGTGGGATGGCCAATTGAATGCATGCATTGGTGTGCTGAAGCCCAGGAAATAAAGAGGAAGACAGAGAACTGAAAGAGAGGTGCTGGACAAAGGATGAGGGGGCTCCTCTGCTTTTCCATCAAACAAATTAAGAAGAGAGGCAGAAGAAAGAAGGCTGGTCCGTAAGTGGGGGAGATATCAGTTTTCTCTAGCTTTTCAGCATTTTTCAAGCCGACAAGAGTACTGAACACGATCCAAACTCGCCTCTCACAGCAACAATAGAAATCAGAGCAAAGCGTGAAATACTTTAGCCCACTAGTCACTTTTCAGCAAAACTGGCAACCAAACTAAACAAGGATCAGAATTTTGTGATCTAGACATTGGCGTTTCAGGGAAAATAACAACTGACTGCTCTAATCACAGACACTCTTTCATATAGGGATCTCTAGGCATTTCGGTGTTTCAGCAAGAGTGTTTTTAATGTGGTCATTTCTCATTCTCTGTCATAAGTGCATAAAATGGGGGCAACATCTTGAGTTCAAACTTCACTTCTTCAAGAGTTTAACTTCTTTCACTTCTTCTGGTTTCACCCTCCACCCACCCCAAATGTTGCTCTCCATCGCCTCCTTTATCTCCACCTTTCTTTCTCCCCCTTTTCTTTTTTTGGACATGCAGAAGGAGTACTATTGTTCCCTCTCTCCCAGCATAGCCTGGGGCCCTGCAGTCTGGCTTGTCATGGTAATCGCGTTGAATGATGTGGTAATGGGATGTAAATACCACTATACTCTTTAACATACCACCAACTGCACTCACATTCAAAACTTTGCTCCGAGTCCTGCTCCCTCCTTCAATCTTACTTCTGCTTTTGCTTTTTCCTTCCTTTCCATATAGCCAGGGCTAAAGAAATAGGAATTAAGAACATTTTCCACAGTACATTCAGGTCGCTAACCATAGCAAGTTCGGAAGCAAGACTAAAAAATTTGGGAAAGAGTGGGATTAATTTATGGGCTAAGATATCAGACATTGAAGGTAATGAAGGGTAAAGGTTTTAACTGGTCTCAACCCAGACAGCGGCTATTTCAGACACCATTATAGAGCTCGTAAAACCATTACACACCACAGTCTGCACCGTCATTAAGAGATTAGAGAGGGAGCTATATGAGTTGGCCTTTTCATTATAATATGACATGAATGCAAAAACATGACACTTTAGATTCAAATACAAAGAAATAATTATGTCAAGAAAAAAATATAAATGTAATTTACTCATATAAACAAACCTTGTATAAACCGACTGGGTATTACCTCCTTAAAGCTTTTTTGATTTTATGTGTACAGCCAGAACACTACTGGTGTACAGACCCCTAATTCTCCATGTATGTATGCTTTTAATTGATAGTATTTTATATTATGGTTTATATCAGAATGGGTTCCTGGCAGATGTGTGGAATTGTAGTTTTTCCATCTTTTAATAGTTACTTACTGCAGGACAGCGAAACTTATTTAAAACTACTTTCTTAAACAGGACTGCAAGGTCTTTATTGTCAAATAACTTTCACAGTCAACAATTATTATTAGGGTCCTAAAAAATCTTCTTGATTCGTGACATGATACACTTCCTCAAAATGTGTCAGACTTTAATAGATATTTATTCTTAAAATTAAACAAGGTGCCCACTACACCTGATTATAGACACCTGACTAATTTTACCTTCAAATAATCCGTTAATCCTTAGTGTTTACATACTTTTGCCACTTATATATATGTAAAATTATATTATTACTCCCAAATAAAAATAATTAAATCTTTTTTTGTTGTTGTTTTTTAGAACACATTTATGCAAAAACAGAAGATTCTAAAAAGTTCACAAATGTTCAAGCACCACTGTAACTTAGATCTAACTTCATTCTAATGTTCATTCTAGGTATATAATTAAAATCAATGTATATATCAATTGAGTTGGTTATATGTAAAAACTAATCACATTAAACACAGATGTTTTTATAAATTCGTTTTTCCTAACTACAGATTACTCATTTATATTTTTTAAACTTATTCAGTTAATAGAATGCTCTAAATATCTTAATGAAAACAGCAAATAAAAAAATGGTGTATGTGTTACTTATAAACTGCTCTGGGACAGTATCTATTTTAGGAAGATTAAATGGATTTAGAGAAATAAATAGGGTGTCTTATTTATGCTGCTGCTGTGCTTTGTATTTCTCTAGGTGCTCCGGTTTGTTTCAACAAATTTCAAAATATGTAAATTAGGTGAAATGGAGATACTATATTTCTTTATGTGTGAATGAAGAGGTGGATGTGTTTATCTGTGTGTCTGCTCTATGATGGATCAGCAGCCTTTTCAGGGTCTTTCACTTACAGTATTTAATGTTGATGTGCGGTGAACCTAATTCGGACAGGCAGTTAAAAAGAAGTTTGTGTTTTATCAACAGCATTAATATCATTGTCATCCATGTACCCTAATCTTGTCAGTGCAATGCATTCTGTAGGAGACAGCTATTTAAAAATTTAAAGCAAATTAATTAAGAATGGTCTTTAGACTGGTATATGTCAATATTGTATTAGCTGAAAATTGGTTTGCATTACTAACTACAGAGAGTTCATTTATTTATTCCTTTAAACTTATTTATAGAATGCACTAAATATCTTAATGTGAATAGTATTTATTTCATTTGTTGTTTTAATTCACCTAACACAACATCATGAATGTACATGCTCAACACAGGTTTGCAAATATACGGCTGTACGCCATGTGAACGGACCAAAACTGTATTGTGATGATATTCAATCACTTAGACCAGAGAGGTTGTGTCAAAAACATATGGTCACATAGATTTGGTACAGATTAGACTGTATACACAGATATTTTAAATGGTGGTTATTAAGCTCAGAATGTGCTGAATCTACAGCTATTAGGTGTATATTGAAGATCGCACATAATTTATAGTCTTATTTAGAACACACAAATATATTTCACATTTCATTCATTAATGTTCATAAGGGTTTAATATTTCTGGGTTTGAAATTATGTGTATGTTTATTTGCATGAAGAGCTGAAAAGTAAGATCAAAGTAGTAAATCAACATTCATCCCTATGTATTTAAAGCTGGCCACTTGTGATACAGTCTGTGCAGATACATCCCAAAACCTGGTATAAACAGGCTTATAATCACCCACAGGGTCAATTCAGTATTTTTATTCATCTGAAAACATTCACCATGCTCTTTAGTCCCTAAACTGAGTATGGAGATTGATATGTATTTTATATTACTCTATATAGTCCTGAAAAGACCCCCAGCATGTTTTTTCTAGGTGTTACTTAATTTGACTGCTGTTGGGATGAGCATTTAAAAATGTAACATACTTTAGAAAAAATTTGCATACTCTAGCTTTAAGCACTATCTGCTGTTATGGAGATAAAATTATACCTGCACTTTGAAATTCATACAGTATGTGTTTGGAGCTAAAGCTTTTTTTCTCACTCATTTGCATCCATCCTTGCACATGCTTTGCTTTATACTGCAGTTAATGAGCTCCCGGTGGCATGATGGCATGCACCCATAACACAGCAAGTATGTGCCTGCCACTAATGCCATTCTATCAGCCCTTCATTTACAGTCAAAGAAAAAGCAAAGAGGAAAAGGCACGGCAACAGGAGCAAAAAATACTTGGAGGACATGAGGGTTGGAGGATATGACGAAGGAAGATGGAGTGATAGGAAAGCGCAATAGAGATATGGATAGACAGCAGATGAAAGAAAGGAGGAAAGAGGGTCAACCTCCTGCTGGGTTCATCCCAGCTGATAGCTTTATCTGTCCTTTCTTTCTTTGTTTCACCTGCTCTTCCTTCTCTAATTTCCTTTTATCTCTTTTACTCTGATCACCATGTCCCTTCAAAGTTCTCTGACTCAGGCTCTACTTCTTTCTCTTTCCTGAAAAATGATGCAGGGAGACATCAGACTTCATCAAACTTTTGTTGTGTCTCTCATGTAAGACACAAATATGCACAAGAGGTGATTGAGCTGCACCAGTTTCATCTTGGAAACAAACACATTTCCATTGCCTGCTGTCTTTCAGCTTTCATACGGTTGCATCATTCTTAACATTGCAGTTTCAATTCTAATGCCAATCAAGGTCCCAACTAGCAAAAAGTTACAAAAGTTCTTGGCTCAACAGTCATAAATAGTATTTAAGGATTTTTTTCAGTTTCATCATTGCCCAAAGTCTAAAAAAGTCATGAAGTTGCTTGCTCATGTCACTCAAAACAATGCAGTACACAGTATGGCCAAAAGCATGTAAAATTATTAAAGCTTGTTGAAGAGAAAACAAAAGCTTTTATGTTTGCTGCTGTAAGAGCACTGCAGGTTTAAACTTAAAAGGTCTGATTCTTGAAAACAAGCACTGTGTTATTTACACAAATGTAAATAACACATGGTGTACATGTTACTTATAAACTTCTCTGGGACAGTATCTATTTTAGGAATACTAAAAAGATATAGGAAACTAAATAGGATGTCTTAAAAAGCTGCTTGTCTGCCTTGGATTTCTCTAGGTGCTCCGGTTTCTTCCTACAAATTCCAAAATATGTAAATGAAGTGAAATTGATATACAAAATATCTTCATGTGTGAATGGAGAGGTGAATGTGTTTGTCTGTGTGTCTGTTTTATGACGGATCGGCAGCATTTTCAAGGCCTTTTTCGTACAGTATTTAATGTTAAAATAGGTGCAGTGAACCTAATTAGGACAGGCAGTTAAAAAGATGAATTAATAATGCGTGAATAATCTCTCTAAAAAAATGGGCTTTGTAGTTCACTTTAAAATTATTGTAAATATATATAATAAATAAATACACTGAAATAAAAAGGTATTATAACAAACACAAACAACATAAAAAGTGCAAAACAACTGGACGAATTACAATAAGAATAGAAACACGTTTAAAAAATGACCTCACCAAATCCTGTAAAATCCATTTTATTACATTGGAACACTAACATATGCTGCCCCCCTCAAAAAATAATGTGAAGACAGTAATTTTGTTAAAAGTAGCATATTCCACAGGTTTTATTCTCCCAGTAACTTAACACGTTTTCAATACATATCAATAATGCTGCAACACTTGACGTCCTTGGTTAAAAATATAATTAATAAATATATTTAAATATAGTATACAACCACATTTCTAAATAGTACGGACATTTTGTAAAATGATTTGACCATGATTAAACCTTAACCTGTTTTTAGTTTTGTATTTTATGAGCAGAAATACATTTAGAAACTGGTACCATTGAAAATGCTGGACAAATGTCCCAAAAAAGTTAAATGTTTGTACGATATAACAATATTGGTAACAGGAACCATCATACGCCAAACTAGGTTAAAAAAAAAAAAAAGATGAAATTTTAGGACAGAACTTCTGTGAATTTAGTTTTTTTTTGCTTATCTTACATAAGGCTAAAGGATGCTTAAACCAGGTTTAATAATCATACAGGGCAAGCTACACTTTATTTATTCATTCATTAAGACCAGTGAAGGAGGACCAAGACCAAGCAGTCACTTTTTTGGGTCACAGAAAATATTTCTTATGCCAGATGTGAACACGTACTTAGTGCTGCCAACTGTGATCAGATCACTTGGGACTGATTTTAATACCAAGTCTAAACAAAGCCTTACATATTGATCATTTTAACAGCTACAGTAGTATTTAATCATAACATATCTAGTGTATGCCAAAGTGTAAGACTGCATCAAAACATTTTGGAAAGATGACAGAAAAGGTAATTAATACATTTTTACAAAATTTTTATTATTAAATTGCTGATCTAATAACAGATTTTAGCAAACAAGATTCAAATTTCAAATGAGTATCAAATTTGAGTGCAAAAGACAAAACAATGTAAGACATTTGCCTTGAAACAAATTACCATTTTTCTCACCCCATATCATAACCTTTTTTTTTCAACCCAGCATCATTACTTAAAAATCAAGTCTGAGTTTTAGATAATATATTCCAGCCACAAAGTCAACTGAACAATATGTATTAAAAGGGCTCTCCTTTACTAAGGCGTGCCTGTTTCTTGGGCCTGTGTTTTTGAGTTTCTCTCCTTTCTTTAAATGACAAAGTAAATCCTCATGGCAGCCCCCTATGAGATCCCCCTGCCCGCCCACCAACCCATAACCCCCGAGCCCCAAGACAGGCTAACAAAAGAGCCCATTTGCACGGTGTGAGGGCATAATGCAGTTATTAGTGTGAGGAGCTGCTGAGGGTCAGAGGGGGAGAGCCACCCTCCTGCCCAGCTACAATGCAGGCCAGTAGGCTGAACCAGGGGGCTCGGGGCATTCTGTCTTTCTTCCAAGACCTTTTTTCATCAAAGAGTCACTTGATTCACAGCTTTATAATAAAAGACCTCTGTTTTAAAAAATAAATTACTTTACAATAAATGAGTTGACACCCTATTTTTTATTTGGGCTTCGTGTTGTATAAAGAATTGTAGATTTTACATAGTTCATGCAGGAAAACCTTTTCTAACACTAATGTGTTCCATGTGAAAATTGAGTATTGGTTTATAACAGCCAAAGATGGTTTGCTTTTGAGAGCGTTGCTAGGTATTGTGCCATTAAAAGAAATCATGGGTTCCTTTTTGCCACCACATCAGAGTCCCGAAAACCCCAGCAAGACTCATCAATCTTAACTATATCTACCAGTGAGACCTTAAAGCAAGTTAGACCCAGCTTCAACCCTCTGCCCAGTACCATGCCCAATTATTATCATTCCATCCTTCACTCACTCAGAAATCATCTGCATAGAGGGCTTTGATCTTAAAGCTCTCTACATGTAGTTCTTAAGGTTAATGCAGCCAGTCTTGAAGAAAGACAGAACTAGCACCTCATCAGTCTCTGACAGGCTTAACAGAAGTGGATATGGTTGATTCCTAACCTTGTGTCAGTTGAAACGCTCATAGAATTAGACAAAAAGTTTCTAAGCCATTTGACTGTATCATTGCACTGAAGCGTTGGTCACAAGCACGTTAAAATCCAAAAAGTTAAAATCCCCTGAAATCCCCTGTAAATATATACATATACACACTTGAACACATAGCTATTACTTACTGTTGCATATGCCACTTTACTTCGACTGTGAATGTTAGACACCTTCTCATTTATATTTTTTATCGTTACCATAGTTTTTTACTGTTTTTAGTTAATGTTAATTTAAGAGTTAAATGTTTAGTCTGAGAGTTACGTAATTTCAATCCTGTGTATGTTCTGTACGTGTCACAGATTTGACAATAAAGTTGACTTTAACTTTGAAATATGAATTCATTAAAGTCCCATAAAAACATATACATAAAGTCATGATTAGAAACACTGACACACCTACATTTCTTTCAAACATTGCTCCACTATGTATATATTTTAATAACATATTTATATATTTTTATTTATTATATACCTTAGACCCAGTGGTGGGAGACAGGAGGATACCAAATAAGTTGGCGACTCTTATGGACTAAGAGACCCTAGCGGCACTGTGCAGCTCTTTCCTGAAAGTATCCGAAGTATGTAAGCCATTGTAAGTATGTGTTACCATTGGTCCTTCAATCCTGCTGCAGTTAAGTGTTTACAACCAGCTCTGCTCCTTCCCTAATTCTAATTGATAAATAACACATCAATTTTAATTAAAGTTATGTGCGATAATCTGTTGCTGTGCAATTTTGATTCCCTTTAAAAGCAATAACTAAAATGTAGGGTGGCATGGATAGATTGGTACCCTGTACTGGGTGTATCTGCGCAGCCCGAAACCTTCTCTCTCTGGATGGGCATAGGGAACCCCAAAACCCGCGTAGAGGATTAAGTGGAAGATAATGAATGAATGATTTAATTAATAAAATAATAAAACTAAAATCTATCTTATTCTATAACCATCTATTTTTAACCTGCTCCTAGATTTTTAAGGTTGAAGGTTTCTCTCATCTACTGTTTTGAGATTTTTTGTGCAGGAGTTCTTGAGAATCAAGATCTGGACACTTCAGAACTCTCTAGTGCTTTGTCTGGAAAAATTTCCGGGTGCTTGGTGAAATATGCTTTAGGACATTGTCCCGCTGGAAGACCCATGATGTCTTACAGAGACCCAACTCTTTGAAAGTGTCAAAGTGAAAATTCTTTGGCAGTCTGCAAATTTCATGATGCCATGCACACAGTCAACACATCCAGTGCGAGAAGCAGCAAAACAATATCCACAATGTTTAACCGTAGGGTGTTCTTTCTTTTAAAAGCCTTATTTTATTTTTAGTTAATAGTGCAATAATGTGCTTAATTAAGAAACAGAATTTTGGTGTTTTGACAGTAAGTTCTCCCAAGCAACAGTGGCTTTCTTGGGTCAATTCTGTGTATTTTGTGTATTGGTGTCAGTTACATTTTTTAGAAATACTAAACAAACTAAGGGACTTGAAGACACCATCCAATCAGTCCTTCATGCTTTAATTTTCCACTTCCATCCAGCTACAGTGGACACAGGAAGAGTAAGCTCTCATTATACTTGTAAGTTCATATTGTCCACAGTTTTTGTTCTCACATTCTCATACAATCATTTGCCTTTTTTTTCCTTTCCTGCTTATTCCATGTACACATTTTCTCCATTTAAACTGGTTGAACATATGAGGTTTTGGTACCGTTACTCGCCACAAACACTCAAAACCACAAAGTACACCAGTACCACCAGAACATACTACGTTAGTACATGCTAGCAAACTCTGTGTAGTCTTTTTGGACATGCTTCCAGAACCATAATGGACATTATTGGACATACAAATTGATAATATACATATGTTGGTATATTATTTATGTTATATTAAGTCATAGTCACAAAAGTGTATTTATTGTCCTTTTTGTATTATTTTATAGGTTGTTGGAATGAACTTTTTTTCATTCCAACAAAAAAAAGCACAAAATCTTCGTTTTGTGCTTCTAGAAATAACTTAATTTACAAAATATTTGCTCTCAAAACATATTGTACAATAAAGTAATTTTGTATATTAAGTACAGTGCTTTGAAATACAGTTACTAATCAGGTCAGCTTGTGTTTTTTTCATAATGTTATTAAAACATCTAACAAACAGAAATCTTGTGGCCATAAATAACTCCTGATGGGGGTAAGAGGAGAATGACAAGAACAGGCGTTGCACAGTCTTGCAAACTGTGGCCAAATACAATACTCATGCTCCAACTACGCTGTCCTAATGCACCACTCATCATTCCTTTAGAGGTCCACTGCATTTTTCTAATGACAGGGTCAGACTCTGATGAACGTCTCTCATCACGTATCAAATAATAATATTTAGTAACACATCAGTGATACTGCTGGACTAATAATAATAACCTACCAACCAGTATCCTGTATGCTTTGTCCTGGTGAAGGTGGAGTAGTAAAACTATCATCTGTTAAGCACATTAATGGTTAAATAAATCTAGCTAATTTATAGGTTACATAGTTTTTACACCTTTAAATAAACCCAAACTACCTATTTAAATTAGCCTAAACTTAATTTATTTAACTGTTCATTGTAAAATGTCTATGTACTTTTATTTGCTCTTTAAGATGTAAGGTGTCACTGGGTGTTTTTAAAGGTATTTAATGTGCATTATATTTATTATTATTCTTATTACTAATAATAGTAGTAGTAATATGACACAAGAAAGGCATGTGTATTTTTCAGTGTCCTGCAATAAATATGGTCTCAGGGGTACTTTTACATCTAGTACAGGAAAACCCACCCCCCTCCATGACACTCATTAAAACATATGCTGAAATAATTAAACTTAAGAGATTTAGTAATATTCCTGTTGCCAGAAAGTTCTGATGTAAAGAAACCAAAATTAAGACATTTAAAAACTGAATGACTGAGGGACTACTTGAAAATAAGTCAACTCAGTGCTCACATGAATCTCATAAAATTTTATCTGTCCACTATTACATTATTCTACATACAATAACAATCAAGAGTGTGGACACACCTCATTTTTGCTCCACTTATTGTCTATTGTCTCAGTTCCACTTACTGTAAAGCTGGACTTTGTAGATCTACAATTACAGACTGTACTCATTCTGTTTGTGGACTACAGTACATACTGTGTTAGTCCCCCATTTACCATTCTCTAATGGTCAGAACCCCAATAGTACCACCACAGAGCAGGTATCATTTGGTTGGTGCATTATTCTCATTCCAGTGGAGTCACTGAGGTGTTTAAATCAAACTACAGCAGCACTGCTGCACTAAAACCCCCTCACCACATCAGTGTCACTGTAGAACTGGCACTAATCAATACACCACTGTGATGGTCCTGTCTAATAGAAGACGGAGAAGCAACATGAGACTAACAAAAAAAAGAAAACAGATGTACTTTAGTCTTTAATTGTAAAACCACAATTTCCATCTACTGTACATGTTAAGTGGATAAAATAGAGAATGGAAGAACGCAAGAAGGTGTTGTGTCCTTAAATTTGACTTGTACTGTATGTAACAACTGCATGATAAAATCTGAGTGGTGGCCCTTGTGTGACAGGTGACAGCGTTTTTGCACTGAACACAGTTTTCTGGAAGAGTCTTTGTGTTAAACAAAGCCATAATGTCAAGGAATCTTAAAAGGGGAGACAGATTAACTAAGAACAAAAATGTAAGTCAGAAGGCCTGTTTATAATTTACCTTTTTTACACTTCTCACTTTTCAGTCTTGGGCTATTAAATGGCATGTTTCAGATGAGAGAAGGGACTTCTGATGTCTTGATGAGAATCATACAGAGCATGCAGACAGAATGTCTGCAGTGAAGTGGCGCTACAGTACGGTGGGAGAAGGCCAAAAGTTGACAGTCCTGGCCAATGTCCTCTAACGACCACAGAGTAGATTTACAATATCTCTCTTCCTATCAATCCCGGCATTCAAGGAATGTGCTTTGGCTAACCTAATAGACTACTCCCTGACCAGGTTCAACACAGTCTTAGTTTATTGATTAAACAGTCAGTCTTTGAATTTCATGCTTTTTTCTCTCTCTCTCTCTCTCTCTCTCTCTCTCTGTTTCTTCTCATCTCTTTCTTTCAAGATTCAAGATTCAAAGAAGCTTTATTGGCATGACCGTATATGAAACAATACTGCAAACCAGAAGTTGATAGTGTTTGATAATGTGGGATCTGATGATTAAATTTATGTGTAAAATATTCTGTAGTTATTTAAATTTTGGGCAATAAAGAAGGAAGTGCATTTCTGCCTCCACCTCTCTGCTCTCACACTGCCCACAGCATCTCTCTTCACTGGGTAATCAGGACTTTGTGTACCTGCCCGTCTCTACAGCCAGGCTGTGGTCACTGAGACGGTACTTGGTCAGGATCCGTCTCTGTTGTGGATCTCTGACGCTCGTGAGATATGGTTCCAGTTAAACTCACTTTTTATACTAGTCTACTATAAGCCTGGATTTATTTTTTCCAGTTTTCTAGATACAAGTTCCTATTGTTAATGTTGAACCGGTTAGGATTTAGACGGGGTTGCTGGCCAGTGGTGTGCTTTTAAGTGCATACAGAAATCCAGAGAACGTTTTTGAATGGTTCTAATTTGGGGAAAACGGCCAAATTCTGCCCTGCAGGCAATGGCTGGGATTTTTCTCTGGACTTTAAGAAGCACTCTGCATGCAGGGCTTCTGGTCGGATGCTTGTCCCATTTGGTGTAGCTGTCTCTCTCTCTCTTTCTTGCTCTCTTGTACACATGCACACACACAGGAAACAAACACTAGAAAAAAAATGCAGAAAACGGTAGCATAGTGGTTAGCACCGTCGCCTCTCAGTGCTGGGGATTCCCGGTTCGAAATCCAATCTGGATGGTTTCCTCCCACATTCCAAAAACATGGATTCAAGGTGAATTGAATGCTCTAATTTGCCCTGTATGTGTGTGTATGTGTGTGTATGTGTGTGTGTGAGTGAGTGTGTACCCAGCCATGGATTGGCGCTCTTTCCTGGGTGATGCATCTGCCCAGCGCCTAAAACGTTTTCCCCCGGATGGGCGGGGGAACCCCCCCACCCCCGCGACCATCATAAAGGAATAAGCGGAAGATAGTGAATGAATGAACTCTACAGACAACATAACCATGCTCATCACAACAATGTATGCCACACACAAGAGCGCGCACTCACACAACTTTCCTTTTGATAAAATTTGTGGTATTTGTATTACAAAAATTGTGGTTTTGGTGTTGGGCTATCAACCTTAGGGATGGGACATTATATCTGGAGGTCTGAAGTTACCAATATGGGCCCTTCAGCAAAACCCTTAACCCTTATTGCTTCAGGGGTGCTGTATCATGTCTGCCTTAGTGTTCTGACCTTAATCATCAAAGGGATTGTTATATTTTTAAGTCACTTTGGATAAAAGCGTTCATTAAATGTCCAACTGTAATGTAAGTCCAAAACAGCAAAGTATATTCATACTTGTTACATTATACATTATTCTAATATGCCAATGCACAGTGTGTAGCCATTTAGACACCTTGTATGTTTTATATTATTATACATTTTACAAATTAAACTTTTTTTAAATAAATTTGTATATTATTATTTAGCTGTTATTTGAATAAATTAACTAATGAGTTGCATTTACATGTTGGTTAGACACAGAAAAATAAATACAAACACATACACATGCACATTCACACACAAACAATGAGGTAAAATCAATTTAAAAAAAATCTTAGGTCAGATGACATTTGCGTTGATGTTGGGGTCTGGATGTGTTTAACACATAAAAACTTTTTAAGTCTTCAGAAGCCATGGAATGAAAGTATGAATTGCTCCGGTTCCCCATTTGCAATGAAACTGAGTAATGAAATGTTTAAAAATTAAGACAGAAAGAAAAACAAGAGTGGAGTGCAATGTGAGAAGAAGAAGAAGGTAAGGATGCTGGCAAGGGAAAAGATCACTCTGTTTATAAAAGAAACAACAAATCTTTGACTGTTGTCATGGAAACTGGAGGCCCGTGGTGCTAGAGTGTTCATCTGAGACCAAAGGAGCCAAATACACACACACACACACACACACACACACACACACACACACACACACACACACACACACACACACACAC